>JAWPHD010015081.1:0-57356 GCA_037043455.1 Cyrtodaria siliqua | reverse complement strand
ATGAATTACTTGAATAATTATATTATATCGTTAAGCCTAATTTTATATTCTGATGTAATCATATTTATTGTAATTTTTGTATACAGTTTTATTATAGTTTTCATATAATGTGACTAAGTCGAATAAATGAATTATATATAACAATCGCTTCTGCTGTGTATTATTATTATTAAATACACACACATTAAGAGTATATCAGAAAATGTATTTTGAATATAGTACTAACACATTGATTAAAATAATGATATTACAATTCATTTAATAAATTAAAACATGTTTTAGCATATACTATAAAGCAACAAAAAATGAAATAGCGTCGAAATAAATTTCGTTGATGAACAAAATAAAAAACAAACAATCGCGTTGTTGAGGCGGAGATTGTTACATACAGTTGACAAAATGTGCATGGTGAAACATTACATCGTACCCATACGGAAAAACACAAGATATAGCAAAAACTGAAATATAATAAATGTATAACGGGTACGTTTGTGTTTATAAATGTTTAAGACTGACACTTTTGTGTCTAAATATTCATTTCCATGGTCACGATTAGCCCGGCTTCTATTGTTTTTATGATATGTACGTTTTAGCATTTTACAAATGATGGCGGGAGGTGTACAGTACTGGTTCTACCCAGGAAAAGTGGATGGTCTACCTCCACCACAAAAAATCGACAGTCATATATAACCTTACGTGTTGAAAATGACGTAAAACACCATACAAACAAACAAAAACAAACAACTTCGCCTAAGCCCATTTGGACAGTACTATGGATTGTTTGTTTTAATACATTAGTTTAAACTTATTTATTTTACATCGATTGTAACGAAAGCTCTATGAACTTATTTGAATCACTCTCGATGTCTTCCTGGGTAGAATCAGTACTAAGCAATGCAGATAAAGTGTTTTTGCTCAGGGACACAACGCATATGGCAATGGCGGGAATCGAACATCAACATGTAACATCTTCGATGTTCCGGAATATTTAATTATGCATGACTAAACATGTAATCCAACTACGCACATTGGTTTCTTTCAAAATGTTATTGTAAAGTTAAATATAGGACTACAGTCGCAGTTGGTTCCGAGATATGTGCACAACAAAGTTTTAAATTATCTCCTATTCCAAATATTTGCAATCATATGATCTGATGGTGAAACTTCGAAATATAGTTGAACCCATGTAATAAGCTGCATTTGCGATTGACACTCTTGACCAGTCAATTCTTATGAGAAACGGGATTTTATTTGTTTCATCTATCCCACCCTATGTCAAGCCAGTGCTTCTGAGACATGGGTATTGTTCATATTGTATTCCCGATATCCCACCCTATGTCAAGCCAGTGCTTCTGAGATATGGGTAGTGTTCATATTGTATTCCCGATATCCCACCGTCTGTCAAGCCTTGCTTCAGAGACATGGGTAGTGTTCATATTGTATTCATGATATCCCACCCTCTGTCAAGCCTTGCTTCAGAGACATGGGTAGTGTTCATATTGTATTCCTGATATCCCACCCTCTGTCAAGCCAGTGTTTCTGAGACATGGGTATTGTTCATATTGTATTCCTGATATCCCACCCTCTGTCAAGCCTTGCTTCAGAGACATGGGTAGTGTTCATATTGTATTCCCGATATCCCACCCTATGTCAAGCCAGTGTTTCTGAGACATGGGTAGTGTTCATATTGTATTCCCGATATCCCACCCTATGTCAAGCCAGTGCTTCTGAGACATGGCTAGTGTTCATATTGTATTCCTGATATCCCACCCTCTGTCAAGCCAGTGCTTCTGAGATATGGGTAGTGTTCATATTGTATTCCCGATATCCCACCCTCTGTCAAGCCAGTGCTTCTGAGATATGGGTAGTGTTCATATTGTATTCCCGATATCCCACCGTCTGTCAAGCCAGTGCTTCTGAGTCATGGGTATTGTTCATATTGTATTCCTGATATCCCACCCTCTGTCAAGCCTTGCTTCAGAGACATGGGTAGTGTTCATATTGTATTCCTGATATCCCACCCTATGTCAAGCCAGTGCTTCAGAGACATGGGTAGTGTTCATATTGTATTCCTGATATCCCACCCTATGTCAAGCCAGTGCTTCTGAGATATGGGTATTGTTCATATTGTATTCCCGATATCCCACCCTCTGTCAAGCCAGTGCTTCTGAGATATGTATATAGCTAATATTGTATTCGTCAAAAATTAAATTGAATCGTTTTAATTATCAAAACATTGACCACAATAGAATATTTGAGAACTTTCTTGTAACCAATTAAAACATTGACCGAACTAATAATTGAGAACTTACTGATAATCACTAAATCAAAACATTGACCACAATATAATACTCGAGAACTTTCTGGTAATCAGTTAAGACATTTACCAGTACAATACTTGAGAACTTGTTGATAATCAAAACATTGACCACAAACATCGACCACACTAGAATATGTGAGAACTTTCTGATAATTAAAATATTGACCAACAGAGAACTTGATCAAAACATTGACCACAATAGAATACTTGAGAACTTCCATAGACCACATTAGAATATGTTTTAAACGATATAACTACTTTTTCATTGCAATCGTTTTATACAATTACTGTTTTCGTATAACTTGAGTAGTCGAATAGATTAATATAAATAGTATGTTCTGCTGTGTATATAATTTGTATTAGTGTGTATTAGCTCGTTTATTATTATTAGTAGTAGCAGTAGCAGCAGCATACTTAGTAGAAGTATTAGTGGTAATAGTAGTACTAGTTGTAGTAATAACAAATATAAAGGCAATTAAATGTTTTTATCAGAAAAATGTAATTTTAACATTTCCCATTACTCCCATGCATGGCATTATGTTTTATTTTAATACATTTCAATCATGTTTCGTGAATAATACAAGCAACTCATAAACACTGGTAAAAGGAACACATTGAGGTTCATGGTGACACACATTGAGGTTCATGGTGTTTGCAGAAATGCGGTGTAATACTTCCCTATAAATCAAATGCCCTTAGTCATTACCAACAAAAAAAAACTCAAATAGTCACGGGAACCAGTCAGATTACAAAGTACTATTGTTTGGGGCGCTTGTTTCAGTCAAAGGTTTTTCTGCAGTAGCTTGAGCAATTTAAATAATGCGTACATCAGTTATATATCACTAGAACTGGTATTTTTAGTGGTACATAAAAATACCTTAGTTTTGAAAATCGGTTGAGAAATAAATATTTTACAGCCGCAATAATAATAATAATAATAATAATAAATGCTTTATTTAATGATGGTCATGAGTTTTTGATGGGGTTTTGCCATGTAAATTCCTTGATGGCGTGACAGCAGAAAATGAAGATATTTCATATAACTTCAGTTAGCCTTCATATTTTGCTATAAAACTTTCAGGGTGTCTTAATTTATGAATATCCAACAATTTAAAACCATTTTTGGATAAACATTCTTAAAAAAAATTAAACTTTTCATGCAGCAGAATTTTGCATTAAAAATGCCCCATCAAAAACAGCTTTCGCACTTGACATTTTTATTTCTCAACCGATTTTGAAAAGTAAGGTATTTTATTTACCACTAAGAATGTCTGTTTCATTGATATACAACTTCTTTAGGTAAGAGATATATTTGTCTGAAAAGTCCAAAAAACCCTTTGGCTGAAACAAGCGCCCCAAACAATAGCCGGTATACAGTTTAATACGAATCTGCGTGCAACTAACCAGTTAAGCATGCACCTTGCACAGTCGTTTAGGACATCGTCTACTATTTTTCTCCCGACCTGAACGTTCAGGGTTCTAGCCCCATATAATGCAACTTTTTTTTAAAAGACATATAGTGGCAACATATTTCAAAAATATTGTATGAAACTACTACGGAATAAATCTGATTGGTTCCTACGCTTCTGCATGTGAGTATACTCGGTAGCCTATCTGTCTTCGGGTCCGGTATATTTATCAAGTTTTCAGTAAAATGAAAAGTATGTTCTAATGTAAAATATGAATTGTGTTTTATTTAAATCTGTTCTGCATATAATGATATTAAAATTATATTCTCAGAGGCCCAAAATAATGAACTCATTCTATAATGGTATATTCATATAAACATGACGTTAAAATATAACAACATAAAGGAGGTGATACATTTTTTTCAAAAACAAGACAAACTTAAAGGGATTGAAGCGACACACCCAAACAAGCTCTATTAGGTTCTGAAAAATATGGGAAAAGGTGAAATAATTCTCAGAATTGGATGATTAACAAACAAGATATTACCATTTGAAGGTTGTTCTAAAACGGATATGGGAGCCGCCGTTTTGAAAACTATGACATCATAGTTTAAAAATACCGTATATGTAATATTGATAAATATCATTCAAAGCAAAAAAACAATCACTGCAAACGAATGCAAAATTACTGGTCATGTAAAGCATTATTGCCATTAAGTATACATATTTTCCATACAGTTGCTGTCATATTTTTCCTATAGATCAGTAAATGTTCATATTTATAAATATTTCATATATGGTCATTTAGAACTGCGATGTCATAGCTCTCATAATGGCGACTTCCATATCCGTTTCAACAGAACCTTCAAATGACCATATCTTCTTTGTTTATCATCCGATTTTGATAATCATATCACCCTTATTCAAGTGTTTCAGAACTCTCAATAATAAAGACGGTTTGGCTGTGTCGCTAGATTCCCTTTAATTACCACATAGATATTTAAAAAAGTATTTGTAACACAAAATAATTATGTTATATATTCATATATATTTCATAATGTGTACCGCCATATTTTTATTTGTAAATGTATATTGACAACTTGCATAGTTGGATGAGAAGAAACTGTAATACTTATATTAATAAGAAACCGTCATCTAAAACTTAATTGAAAAGCCGTGTAACTATAACTAATGCCGACATAACTCTATTGACATAGTCATAAGCAAACACTGTAAATGAGAGCATTGCTTGCAAATGTGAAGGCTATCAATCTTCTCCATTTCTATGTTATTCCTTCTTACATATACTCGTATATAACCGTGTATAACCGTGTATATAACAGTGTATATACTGGTGTATATACTCTTGTATAACAGTGTAGATACTCGTGTATAACAGTGTATATACTCGTATATAACAGTGTAAAAAACTCGTATATAACGGTGTAAATACTCGTATATAACAGTGTGTATACACTCGTGTATAAAAGTGTATACTCGCATTTAACAGTGTAAATAATCGTATATAGCAGTGTTAAAGTGTATAACAGTGTGTGTACACGTATATAACAGTATATACTCGTGTATAACCGTGTATATACTCGTATATAAAAGTGTACATACTGGTGTATAACAGTGTGTATACTCGTAAATAACAGTATACATACTCGTGTATAATCGTGTATATAAAAGTGTATATACTCGTGTATAACAGTGTATATTCTCGTGTATAACGGTGTATATACTCATGTATAAAAGTGTATATACTCGTGTATAACAGTGTGTATACTCGTATATAACAGCGTATATACTCGTGTATAACAGTGTATATTCTCGTGTATAACAGAGTATACTAACAGTGTATATACTCGTATATAACAGTGTGTATACTCGTGTATAACAGTGCATGTATATTAAGAGTGTATATACTCGTATATAACACTGTATAATATACTCTTATATAACCGTGTATATACTCGTGTATAACAGTGTGTATACTCGTATATAACAGCGTATATACTCGTGTATAACAGTGTATATTCTCGTGTATAACAGAGTATACTAACAGTGTATATACTCGTATATAACAATGTGTATACTCGTGTATGACAGTGTATATTCTCGTATATAACAGTGTATATTCTCGTGTATAACAGTGTATATTAACAGTGTATATACTCGTATATAACAGTGTATATACTCGTATATAACAGTGTGTATACGCGTGTATATACTCGTGTATAACCGGGTAAATACTGGTATATAACCATGTATATTAACAGTGTATATACTCGTATATAACAGTGTGTATACTCGTGTATAACCGTGTATATACTCGTATATAACATTTTATATTTTCGTATATAACAGTGTATATTATCGTGTATAACAGTGTATATTAACAGTGTATATACTCGTATATAACAGTGTGTATACTCGTGTATAACAGTGTATATACTCGTATATAACAGTGTATAGTCTCGTGTATAACAGTGTATATTAACAGTGTATATACTCGTATATAACAGTGTGTATACTCGTGTATAACTGTGTATATACTCGTGTATAACAGTGTATATATTCGTATAGAACAGTGTATATACTCGTGTATAACCGACTCGTGTATAACAGCGTATATACTCGTATATAACAGTGTATATTCTCGTATACAACAGTGTGTATACTCGTATACAACAGCGTGTATACTCGTACAACAGCGTGTATACTCGTATACAACAGTGTATATACTCGTATATAACAGCGTAAATACTCGAATATAGCAGTGTAAATACTGAATAACAGTGTATATACTCGTGTATAACAGTGTAAATTATCGTGTATAGCAGTGTAAAACGTGAATAACAGTGTAAATACTAGTATATAACAGTGTAAAATACTTGTGTATAGCAGTGTAAATACTCGCGAATAACAGTGTATATACGCGTGAATAGCAGCGTAAATACTCGTGTATAACAGTGCAAATACTCGTGTATAACTGTAAATACTCGTATATAACCGTGTATAATAGACTTGTTGTATTTTGAGAATAAGAGATCGAACTACGCACATTAATGGCGTGTGTTGAGATCGAATACCCGTCAAATCTAAATGCGTTACAAGCGTGTCAAAGTCTACACATACAACAGAACTATACGCATACTTCGGACATGTTTTGAGATGGGACATCCGTAAACACAGAAACTGTAAAAGTATGATGGTCTGCGCCGTGTTTTGACAGAACACATGTATACTAGACCACGCACACTTGGTGGGGTTTGTTAGGGGTTAGGGAATAATTTCTTGCCGCGCATCTGAAAATGCTCCGGTAGTAGTTTTTAACAAAGTTAATTGACAAACAATACAGTTATGTATACGTTTTAAAGGACCAAACGTCCGGCCCTTACGGGAGCTGCTCATTTTCGGAAAATAAACCACAAACTGAATACGACATTAGTATTAAACTCATTTTCTAAGAAATCCTTAACAGGTCTGAATGAATAATTATAATATGACGCATGCTGCACGTATACCGATCATATATGTTAAGAAATATACATGATTCTTCGAAATCGGCGAAGACTGTTAACACTATAGAGCTGGTATCCATAGAAAAAAGCCTACACGACTATATTGAACAAAGTAATGTACATTTTGAGCGTTCATTCATTTTCTGTAAATGGTAGATGCTTTTGACAGCGTGAGCAATATGGATAATAGCTAATTATAGCTAGTGCGTGGGCCCTCATAATTGACATATATAGCAGTTTGGTGACATGTATAATCGTACAAGCCTGGCTCTTCAGTATTGGTCGCTGATTACTCATGTAGTGTTTGTTGTCCGAGGGCTTTTATTGTTTAGAGGCTGACTTTTGTCTATCTAAACTATTAGTGTTCTGGATCCTGAAATGGAAGTATATAAACCGTTGCAATGTAAATATAATTCGCTCTAGTATACTCTGATGCAAAATACCGATTTCTGTAAGAATTCATAATACTGCAGATTGAAACATTTGCAATCTCATTAAAATCAGACCCTTTATCACGCTACGATACTTTCGCTACTAGGCCAATAGCGGAAAGTATCAAAGCGTAATTAGGATATGTTTTTAATGAGATTGAAACATCTGAAACATGCTAATTTTTTTATATAATATTGTTTATATAATATGCGCAATAATAAAAGATCGCTCTTTTCTGTAGCTCGTAGTGATAATAGGTTTCATTCATTGACAATCAATCGGACAGTGTTTCCTTTGATTTCGAGATGTACTACTAATGGACAAGTAAATGGGCAAATATTTAAATAACTGATCCATCCACATGTATAAAGACGACTCGTCTTGCACGTTATGTATTGAACCTTAATTAATGTCTGCCAGTGGCTGCCGACAAGAAATAACACTAGCTTGAGATTCGCGAAGGGAGGTAATTCAAATATCGGCGGCATATACTGTCGTGACATTGGCACGTCTAATTAACGTTGTTGGAAGCAGCAAGTTATATTAACAATTATGAAATTATATTTGATATTATTATTATCTATTATTATTTAGTACTGAGTGCATGAATTCAATTTAATTTATTAGCTGGATTGCGTAGCAAAATCCAGGATTATGGTTTGATTATATCCATTGGCGGAGTTTTAACATTTTGGGGGTGTTTTATCTCCTCATTTTTACACAAGAGCACCGCCATGCGGGGCTACACGGTAAATAACTAACCGCCATGCGGGGCTACACGGTCGATAACTAAGCGCCATGCGGGGCTACACGGTTGATAACTAAGTGCCATGCGGGTCTACACGGTCGATAACTAAGCGCCATGCGGAGCTACATAGTCGATAACTAGGCGCCATTCGGAGCTACACGGTCGATAACTAAGAAATAAAAGTAAATGTTAAGTTCCAGTTTAAAACATTTTCAAAAGAAAATAGTTTAAAACTATGAATCAAAGAGACATAGGCCTTTTTCTTACGTATTCGTGGATCATGCTAAAGTTCATCAGCCACAATCACTTGCCATCTAAACGTTAACGGTACAGACGTACGGGCGTGTGGGAGGTTGGACGCCACGATACGATACGCCCCCCAGTCTCGTCTAAAGCGGGAGTATAATTTAGAAGGGCGTATCCATAGCTTTTTTTTGCTTTTTTTTTTTGTTAAAGTTTTCTTTCTCATTTCTCAAACACCATTTGACCGACAGCTTTTTAACTTGACACATCAGCTGGGCCTAAATTCATCAAATCTTTGAGCACAAGCATCAGACGCAGACTCAAAATCTGATTTTCTTGCAAACCATGTCAACGTAAAAGTATCGGTAAGACATTTGATTTTCAGACATTTTCTGTTAAATTACCTTTAAAATTACTCGTTTCTGTAAGTAAAGATAGTTATTTGCTTGAAAAATTATTTTTTATCTGGAATTGAACAAAATGAGATTTTGCGTCGAGTCCGATTCTTGTGCTCAAAGGTTTGATGAATAGTAAGGCCAGTTCTCATCATAACTAGCTAGACTGTGCGCCAAGCACCATAACTGTATCATGCATATAAACCCAAATTACCACCTTTTTCACCTTATAATGTTTAGTTAAAGTTTTGAATGAACAGTTATTTTCCAGGAAGTATTTGACCTACTTTTTTAAAACTCGGGACATATGTTCCTCGTCATTAGATAACCATGTTTTACAGTCATCATAACTCTAGTGAGTGACGGTCAATCACTTCACTGCTTTTAAAGTAAGGAATTCGGTGTTCGAACCTCTACTGGTGCTTCTTTTTTGTATGTAAAATGGTTGAGGCTGTTAATTGAATTATTGATACAAGCTCACTAATAGAAGTGACGAGCTCAACAATTCAACTAATAAACTTAACAATACAATGAAGAGTAAACCAGCCCTGACATACTTGTTGAGCTTACAAATTGAATCTATGAGGTCATCCAATGAATTAGTTATATAAATAATATATACATTGATTATTCACAGACATATTAATAAACAGATAGGAAACTTCCTATCTTAACCAATGAAGTAATCAAAATATCACGTGGCACCTTAATTTTTCCTTCTATCTTCTCTCTCAGTTATTCACCGATTTTGATGAGAATACATCCAAAAGATTCATAGTGAATAGCAAAATGGGATTATAATAATGTATGTTCATTTTCGAAATAAGAAATTGTATAAAAAAAATGTTTAAAGTTTAAAATTTCATCATTTTTCGCTTTTCTCTTAAAAATCAATGTTCTGACATAGTCAAAGTTTCCATCAAACTCCTTTTTTGCTCTCAAAGTAAGAGAAAACAAAATACTATCATTGGAAAGAAAATTAGATTTGTGATGGTATTTGGCTTGAATGAAACTTGTATCTACAAAACTCTTCATGATATGTGTGTTTAACGTTGGGGTATATTTTGTGAAATTTTAGAACTGTGCCACTTGAAATGTACACAATTTTCATAGTGTCCAATCTATTTGTTATTAGGTCTGTGGATTAATATATAAATTGATTAATACATAAACATTGAATTTTATATGAATAATAGTTTTGTCCATATCCATATTTAGGGATCTAATCTCGTTGGTCTAGTACAATGCAGGAAGCCGATTAAAACAGTGCTGTCGCAGGTTTTCGTCATGAGTTAAAATTCAATATTTGTCTCTCCTGTTTCTCTTTACCTTCTATGACATGTACTTTCACGGTGCATAGCAGTACATACAGTGTTAAAACAGATACGCACAATGTCCATCTCCCTTAAAATGTACATTATTAGTTATATAATCACTATTATTAAAATAATGTATAATTACTAGATAAATAAAACCATTCTTGGCCAAACTCGGTAATTACAGGAATAGTTGATGCGTCAACTAAGTTTTATCAATTTAATTATAACGAACGGTACTGACCACGCTCCAGAAACACAGTACGGAAACGAGCGTCTGGTAGACCGACGGATTGCAGGAACCCCTTTCAGTGGCGTAGTATTAGTATATAATAATAATAATAATAAATAATAATAATAATAATAATAAAGACTTTATTTAACGAGAGAACTCATTTGAAACTAGTCAATCTACCATGAGGCCCTCAACGAATATACATCGGTTTTATTTGTGTTTTACCTCTTCAGTTTAAGTATTGAATCCGTCGACTGCGTCATTATGTCCAAGCAAAGTCCACAACTTCCGGTCCGCCATATGGAACGTCTGCCACAACGTCCGGTCCGCCCTGTGGAACGTCAGCCAATGAGAGATTGGATAGAGGAGTTACTCGACAGTGACGTGGTACCCGGTCTTAAATGGTTGGACAAGGGCAAAGGAGAGTTCCGAATCAAATGGTGCCATGGGTCCAGGCACGGATGGAGCCTGAAAGATGCGGATTTGTTTGAAAGATGGGCAAAGCATACAGGTGAGGGAGACGAATGAAGTCTTCCACTTGGAATACAGCATTCGTATTTTTTTAAAGCTTAACAACACCTATATTATACTACATTATATCTTAAATATAAATATTCCTCCGATTACAGATCAGTTTGTGTACGATCCACGACGGGGTAGATACAATGATAATGCATACCCCGAAGAAGACGACCTGCTCGACCTAAAAAGTCAAACATTATCCTCAAAAGTATCCAATAGCCAGTGTATAATTGTATCTTGATATAGACATTGTTAAACGTAATCAGAGGAATGGAGTATGCATTACTATATCGGATTAATAGCTTGTATATCCTAAAAGTACATACTTATTGCAAAGTGTATTAATCATAATGGTGTGTTGGTTGCGTTTAGTCATTAGACTGGACAGCCACGAAGTTGCGTATTTCGCTATTGGTAAGCCAGTTAATTACAATAGTATTGGTAAGCCAATTAATTACAGTAGTATTGGTAAGCCAATTAATTACAGCAGTATTGGTAAGCCAATTAATTACAGTAGTATTGGTAAGCCAATTAATTACAGTAGTATTGGTACGCCAATGAATTACAGCAGTATTGGTAAGCCAATTAATTACAGTAGTATTGGTAAGCCAATTAATTACAGTAGTATTGGTAAGCCAATTAATTACAGCAGTATTGGTAAGCCAATGAATTACAGCAGTATTGGTAAGCCAATGAATTACAGTAGTACTGGTAAGCCAATTAATTACAGCAGTATTGGTAAGCCAATTAATTACAGTAGTATTGTTAAGCCAATTAATTACAATAATTGCAGGTAATACTTTATCTTACGTTTATTCCTTGTCTTTTCAGGTCGTTACAACACAATAAACGACCCAAAACGCTGGAAAGCAAACTTCCGGTGTGCCCTCAACAGTCTTAAAGATGTAGAGGAGGTCACCGACAAGTCCCAATCAAAAGGGACGAATGCATTCCGAGTTTATAGGATTAAAAAGAAGACGGATAGTGTAAAAAGACATAGGATGGTTCGTCGTCAGGGGAACAAGGAAAAAGATATACCGAGTAAGTAAAATGTTTATATGACATGTTACTCCATTAGGTAAAATGAAGTGATCGACATTCTTTTCTTTTTTCACAATTTAAAAATTAATTTTAAATGCTCTCAATTTTCCCCACTAAGTTTATTTTCTTTCGTTACAGACAAACGACCCAATACACGGTTACAAAAATATGAGGATATATCCGAGGAAGAGCAGTTTATAAAAGAGGAATCGAAGGTAGCGGATAAATATCCATCTTGTAGTTGTCGATACCTTGGTCACAATTCTTTTATGGCGTTTCATATCTAGTAGTGATCAATCGGTCAGCGAAAATTAGCAAGTCACCAGTTATTGTCAAGTACTAATATATGTATCATTACCTAATTGTTTTGTGTTGGTTTGTTGACTCAATGCATAACATGGGGGCCTCTGAGTCCAGACATCAGGGGTTCAAGCCACACCAGGGCCGAGTGTCTCCGGTGCGTCTGCTGCATGTGTGCATATGTGTGCGTGTATGTATGTGTCAGTTGAACAAAAACAATTTGGAAATATTTCTATAGTAACCGAATACAATCGAAAAATATCTGTAACCGGCTTCACAAGAACAGTTTTTCGGATCAACAATAACGGGCATACATACTTGCCTTTTGCATTTTTATAGTCCTCTTTATGACCTAATAAAATAAAAAAATATATATATTATCATTCGGTAGACACACATATATAGGAAGAGCCTCTTTAACGGCGTAAGATGAGGGTAACTGCGGCGGTGACCTAGTGGTAGAATGGCCGCCTCGCACGCGGAAGGTCGTGGATTCAATCCGTGACCGGGTCACACCAATGAACTATGTGGCCTGTGGTAGAACTAGTGGGCCTCGGTGTCGGTATTATGTGACTGGGTGTGGTATCATACTATGTGGCCTGTGGTAGGACTAGTGGGCCTCGGTGTCGGTATTATGTGACTGGGCGTGGTAGCATACTATGTGGCCTGTGGTAGAACTAGTGGGCCTCGGTGTCGGTATTATGTGACTGGGCGTGGTAGCATACTATGTGGCCTGTGGTAGGACTAGTGGGCCTCGGTGTCGGTATTATGCGACTGGGTGTGGTATCATAATATGTGGCCTGTGGTAGAACTAGTAGGCCTCGGTGTCGGTATTATGTGACTGGGTGTGATAGTATACTATGTGGCCTGTGTTAGGACTATAACGTTGAGAGCATTAATTGAGCCCACGGCTGGAAGATATCACCGACAGATTGTTAAAGGCTACGTTAATATTTAACATGAATGACGTTAATATTAATATGTATTTACCGTTATCTGTTATCCGCTGTATTTATCGTATGTGGATTTTGATTTGAATCATTGTTTACTGTCTTTAGCATGTTTAATTGTTTAATTCATTGCTATCTATTATCTGTTAACGTAAATCAATGTGCTGTTATCATGTTAAGGACTCCCCACCCCTAAACCCCACCCCACTCTTGCCCTTGGCACCCTCTATAAGGGTCATTTAGGCATTGGTTTCTCATATAGTATGCAGTTCAGGCAAGAGACGCTGACGACGAGGCATCCACGGATGAAAGTCTTCCACAAATGGTTCCATCCACCGTAGAAGAACACAAGGTGAAATGCGAAAGCACAGATTCGAATTTACCGAAGTTTGAGAAAATCCTACCCGGGCTGGAAAGAGTTGGTAAGTAGAAAAACTCACTGATCTTGATACAAGCCCTAACAAATAAAGTCATTCAATGCAGTATGTGTAAAGAAGCAGAAGTATAGATAGACGTGAGAATCATTGCACCTACCATACATAGGTACACACTACCATACATAGGTACACACTACCATAAGTGCCAAGATGGTCACATCTAAAGTAAATTTTAACTTGTGCCGAACAGTGGAGATTCGGGTCTGTTTCTAGCCTCATAAAACGGTTGCGGAAGTGTAATTGATAGGGTAAAAAAGTCCGTTTTCAAATAAAAAGACTTAACAATGTGTTAATTAAACCACTCATTAGCCATTATGCGTCGAGCGAGCGAAGCGAGGGAGAACAATTTTTATACTGAGGGCGTGCATCGAAATTGTTTGATGGGGGGCGTAAGATTTTGGTAAATGTTTGGGTCCTTTCCTAGCCTCATAAAACGGTTGCTGTAGTGCATTGATAGGGTAAAAAAGTCCGTTTTCGAATAAAAGGACTGATCAATGTGTTATACTGAGGGCGTGCATCGAAATTGTTTGATATTATATCTACAGTAACATGGACATATATGTAAGATCCGGAAGTTTTAGAGGGTGTGTCCCCCCCCCCACCCCCACCACCCTGTATCCGCTAGTGCTAGTTATCCCGGATGTATGCACGAAATTCTGTCAGGACCTAGGTCGACGGTCCTATGCAAAGGTCCGATCCGGTAAGTCATCGTTCTATTGATCTAGTATCTTAGTCGATGGTACGATGCACTATATCGGTATGGCGTCTTTTTTTCAAGTCGACAAGGTATAAAACAATTGACATAAGCTATTAATAAGCGTTTGAACCGAGAATATAGATGCAGTACTCAATGGTACGAGGCGATGCTCAGTGGTACTATGTGATGCTCGACATCTCTCTAAAAATAATTTCGCTTATATCGTGTTATGCGGTCCGGATTCTATCCGGACTAATGCACTCACAAATAACCCATTTCTACGTAAAAGGCTTGTGAAAAATAAATAAAAATACCTTGCAATGCTCTGTGTCATCTTTGGCAAAATCCAACAAATAGCATCTTGTAGATCTGACACTATTTTAGACAGTCTTGAAAGTGAACTGTCAAATAAGAATAAAGTCTGGTTACAGGGTTTCTGGCTTTGATTATTTGTGAAAAGGGGCTATATTGATATAAGAGGATATCTAGCAAGATATTGGTTGTTCCATGGACGAATCAGAAGCAAATCTGGACTTTATTAAAGACTTCCGTAATTGTATACTCTGCAGACAATGGAACAATTGTTTAATTGTTTAATCTATCTCCTTCCTGGTTTCCTGTGTACACCGTAGTTTCGTTTCCCCGTAAGCAAGGAATGATTAAGGCTTATGTACGGAGTGTGGAGACCCCTTCCCCCGTGTACACCGTAGTTTCGTTTCCCCGTAAGCAAGGAATAGTTAAGGCTTATAATTAAGCACCCCCTCCCCCACCCCACCCGTGTACACCGTAGTTTCGTTTCCCCGTAAGCAAGGAATAATTATTTGTTTTCTTGTACCAATATCCACTAGTTAACACGCTATATCATAAATTGTGTGGGAATATATATAATTATGTGGGACTGAATTCATTTTTGATCGTACCTGACGTTATATAACAACTATTTGGTGCCAAAACATGGTGGTAGTTTAAAAACCACTCAACAATCCCTCCATTGTTTGTATAAACATATGTTTTACGAACTTGTACGTTTTCAGAAACACAAGCTAGGGCTGTATTATGGTATAATTATAACAGTTTAATGAACATGCTAAATTACTTACGGAAAACGCTGTTTACTGCTACGATTCCCGAGGAATGGCGTCTCAACCGGACACGCATTGATTTATTTTTCACAAACCTACTTTCGCTTTCCATGTAATTTAGATAGGAACGCAGTGAGTAAGTTTCTATGAAATGATGGTAACGTTTTCTTGGAAGCGGAGTATCTATATGTGTACCATAGCTCTAATGTTTTTTCTTTGTTCTTGCTTATGATATAATGCTCATATACAATCACGTACTGTAATTTAAATACGTGTAAGCTTCACTGACACAAAATCTTGCCCACTCCAACTCACTATAGACCCGATATCGGTGTATATATCAACTCAAATCAAATCAAGCCACAAATACAGATTAAATGTCATTCATGTATATCATGTTTAATCTGTCCTGTATACAAAGATTCCTATTTGTTTTAATAAAAACATAATACATTATCCTACATGGACTGCCCTTGGGACATTAATGGTCCTTATTTTTATGTCACTAGGTCAAAAGTCAAGGTCGCGGTGACCCGACATAGAAAAACGATTTGCGGGCTATAACTTGAGTAACCGTGAAACTTATAGATAGACTGTACATGGGACAAGGAGGATCCCTATTGTTTTTGAGGTCACCAGGTCAATGTCACAGTAATCAGGCATAGAAAAACTGTAACTTTCAACCAAAGATCATAAAATTTCATAGACGGACCAAGGGACAAGGAGGTCCTCTGTTGTTTCGAAGTAACTAGGTCAAAGGTAAAGGTCGCGATGACCCGATAGAAATGATTTCCTCGCTATAACTCCAGTACTCTCTGTGGCATCATGAAACTTCTGGACAAGGATGATCCCTATTGTATTTGGATGTCGCTAGTGATCCCTATTGTTTTTGGATGTCGTTAGTTTGGGGTTAGTAGGACAAAGGTTAAGGTGACAGTAACGTGGTCATGAAAAACACATGCGTTGTAATATATTTACTAGTATATCTACAAACTTGAAACTTATACAAACATGTACTGTGGGTGGAGTTAACCATTTGTTCACTTTTTTCAGTGTTTGGTAAGATGCACTACTTACCACGACATCAGAGTGGCTTTACGGTACATATATGCACCCCGACTCAGCAACTACCCCCGCTGTCGGGCTTATATCTGTCAGACAGCGTTCCCACCACACTACCAACAACTATCCCGACGATGCCGCAGACGACATGTTACCAAGGAACCACTGACACAACATGTCAAGGCTCTGGTCACCATGTCAACTTGCAGCATGTGACGTTTCCGGAAACACCCGAAGGTAGATGCACGATGCGTGTTTCACTACTTAAAGCTACACATATAAATACATGGCGTTTTAACAAATGTATCATAGGCTAATGTTGCTAAGCTGGGATATGTTTTTCTTTTTTTGGATATATACAAGTGTTGTTCGCGCACAAGTGGGAGGTGGCTATCGCTTCAGTAATTACGAAATTTAGTCGATGTTTTTCGAATCTAAAGCTTGTCTGCTCAACTCCTATGTTTTTCATCCGATTTTCATGACACGTTATAGGAAGTATCAGTACGATTTTTGGTAGCGTATATTGTCAGGAAGTTCTGGTTGAATGGTTTTTGGAGGAGTTAGGGACATTGAAGCTTTTCGAATCTAAAGCTTGTCCGCTCAACTATTCCTATGTTTGACTTTTATGAAACTTATTTGGAAGTATCAATGTGATGTCTAGAGGTGCATAAACATTATTATCAAGACGTTCCGGTTGCTTGATTTTTGTCGGAGTTACAGGACTTTGAAGTTTTCCAATCTAAAGCTTGTCCAATATTATCAGGACGTTCCTGATTTTTGTCGGAGTTACAGGATTTGGCGTTTTTAAATCAAAACCTTGTCCGCTGAACTAGTTTTCTTCCTATCTTTATAAAACTTTATAGGAAGTATCACCTATTGGCATGATGCCTAGTTGCGCATATCGTCAAGATGCTCCAGTTGAATGATTTTTGGCTGAGTTATGGGATTTCAAAGTCGTTCAAAAGTAAATCATTTCTGCTCAACTCCTCCCACATGTTTCATCTGATGTTCATGAAACTAGGTCGGATGTCTAGTAGTTGTTATCAGGACCTTCCGGTTTAATTCTTTTTGGTGGAGTTACGGGACTTTGAACTGTTCATAATTTTGATAGAGCATCATCAAAACAACTGACCAATCAGTGACCAGAAATAAGACATGCATAATACATTCTGGTAGGTGATAAACTCGGTCTTTATCCTTGATGTTCAACCAAGTTTACTGTTAAAATTAAAGTATCTACAGTGTGATTATTTTAAAACCCTGCATATTTCATGAACATTCATGCAAATTGATTCAATATATGCACCTTTCAAAATCAAAATCTTGAAAATTATCGTCTGTTTACTCCGACAAAGATTTTTATTTTACTATAGAACCTAAGGATAACAACCGAGTAACACACATTTTATCACCTACTGAAAATAAGATTAAATCTCAACATCTCTGCAATGGAAAATTATGAATAAAGCTAGTTTCCTCAATTCCTACGTTTTCCATCCAGTTGTATTTCACATGTGTAACTTTATTCAGGGAGCATCCTTCGGTTCTACCGAACTCTTGTTTAATATAGAATCTGTCAAATATTTATATCATTAAAAATAAATAAAAATTATTCGATCATCTAGGTTTAAACCAGTCATAATGTGGCATTACTGACCTTAATCTTTGTCCGGTTTTACATCTATATTATTAGTATAAATGCCTGTGTTGTCAGTAAATGTGACAAGTGAAATGTGGTGTCTTTGTCAGGATCTGACGCCTCGTCTCCAAGAAGCGATTTGACAGATGAAGAATTTATAGAGGTAGTAAGTATCCCATGTAGCCTATATATACTTCTCTATACGTAACTAACTATTTCTAAATAATCACATTTTGCATATAACTTACACAGATTTAAGCTAAACACAAGGTTGTTGGACAGGATATCTTGTAGCACAATTAAAGACAGCCCACCAACCTTTTTTGTTGTACAAACATAGCCTTGTCATCTTGCTTTGCACAAGAAAAAACTGTTTACTAATATGGAAAAAAAAGAATGAAGCCTGGATATTATTTTATATATCATTAGCAATTAAGGGCGAGTGATTTAGTGAACAGTTGACTTAAAACTGTGCATATATTTTCCACTAAATTGGGGCAATCATATGAAAACTGTACGCCTCTGTTATCCACAGTAAAAAAAGCATTTCTTGTTATGTGGCTCACTTTCCATGATTTTATTCATGGCCTAAACAGTCAAGGTCACAGTGGAGGAATGTCTTTAAGCTTTATTGCCATGCATGTGCATTGCATGCTTTCATTGCCTTTACAAGTACAACATACACACCAACATACACACCAACATACACACCAACATACATGCCAACATACACACCATCATACACACAAACATACACACCAACATACACACCAACATACACGCCATCATACACACCATCATACACACCAACATACACAATAACATACACAATAACATACACGCCAACATGCATGCCAACATACACACCAACATACACGCCAACATACACGCCATCATACACGCCATCATGCACACCAACATACATGCCAACATACATGCCAACATACACGCCATCATGCACACCAACATGCACACCAACATACACGCCATCATACACACCAACATACATGCCATCATACATGCCAAACATACACGCTAGCATACACGCCAACATACACGCCATCATACACGTCAACATACATGCCAACATACACACCATCATACACACCAACATGCACACCATCATACACGTCAACCAACATACACACCACATACACACCATCATACACACCAACATGCACACCATCATACACGTCAACATACACACCAACACCAACATACACACCAACATACATGCCAACATACCAACATACACACCAACATACATGCCAACATACCAACATACACACCAACATACACACCAACATACCATCATACACACCAACATACACACCAACATACACACCAATATACACACCAACATACACACCATCATACACACCGACATACCAACATACACACCATCATACACACCAACATACCAACATGCACACCAACATGCACACCAACATACACACCATCATTCCTAAAAAATGGTGCTTTAAGCTTGAACTTGCACAAAACATTTTGTCTGGAGAATATAAAATTAAGTCTTGAAATATTTCAGTTATTATTTATGACTAATCGCAGATCAAAAGTTTGATTTGTTTAACGCTCCGACACCGCCACCACCTCAACATGAAATCACATCATTAAGACCAATTACCCCATCATGTGTGTTCCTCACCCCCACCTCTACCACTCCACACACTCAGTATGTGTTTTAATGGTAGTGTTATACAAGTGTATGGTGGACCAGAATGGTAGTGTTATACATGTGTATGGTGGACCAGAATGATAGTGTTATACAAGTGTCAGAATGATAGTGTTATACAAGTGTCAGAATGGTAGTGTTATACAAGTGTATGGTGGACCAGAATGGTAGTGTTATACAAGTGTATGGTGGACCAGAATGGTAGTGTTATACAAGTGTATGGTGGACCAGAATGGTAGTGTTCTACAAGTGTATGGTGGACCAGAATGGTAGTGTTGTACAAGTGTATGGTGGACCAGAAATGGTAGTGTTGTACAAGTGTATGGTGGACCAGAATGGTAGTGTTATACAAGTGTATGGTGGACCAGAATGGTAGTGTTATACAAGTGTATGGTGGACCAGAATGGTAGTGTTGTACAAGTGTATGGTGGACCAGAATGATAGTGTTATACAAGTGTATGGTGGACCAGAATGATAGTGTTATACAAGTGTATGGTGGACCAGAATGATAGTGTTATACAAGTGTATGGTGGACCAGAATGGTAGTGTTATACAAGTGTATGGTGGACCAGAATGGTAGTGTTGTACAAGTGTATGGTGGACCAGAATGGTAGTGTTGTACAAGTGTATGGTGGACCAGAATGGGTAGTGTTGTACAAGTGTATGGTGGACCAGAATGATAGTGTTATACAAGTGTATGGTGGACCAGAATGGTAGTGTTATACAAGTGTATGGTGGACCAGAATGGTAGTGTTGTACAAGTGTATGGTGGACCAGAATGGTAGTGTTATACAAGTGTATGGTGGACCAGAATGATAGTGTTATACAAGTGTATGGTGGACCAGAAATGGTAGTGTTGTACAAGTGTATGGTGGACCAGAATGGTAGTGTTATACAAGTGTATGGTGGACCAGAATGGTAGTGTTGTACAAGTGTATGGTGGACCAGAATGATAGTGTTATACAAGTGTATGGTGGACCAGAATGGTAGTGTTATACAAGTGTATGGTGGACCAGAATGATAGTGTTATACAAGTGTATGGTGGACCAGAATGATAGTGTTATACAAGTGTATGGTGGACCAGAATGGTAGTGTTATACAAGTGTATGGTGGACCAGAATGATAGTGTTATACAAGTGTATGGTGGACCAGAATGGTAGTGTTATACAAGTGTATGGTGGACCAGAATGGTAGTGTTATACAAGTGTATGGTGGACCAGAATGATAGTGTTATACAAGTGTATGGTGGACCAGAATGGTAGTGTTATACAATATATGGTGGACCAGAATGATAGTGTTATACAAGTGTATGGTGGACCAGAATGGTAGTGTTATACAAGTGTATGGTGGACCAGAATGGTAGTGTTGTACAAGTGTATGGTGGACCAGAATGGTAGTGTTATACAAGTGTATGGTGGACCAGAATGATAGTGTTATACAAGTGTATGGTGGACCAGAATGGTAGTGTTATACAAGTGTATGGTGGACCAGAATGATAGTGTTATACAAGTGTATGGTGGACCAGAATGGTAGTGTTATACAAGTGTATGGTGGACCAGAATGATAGTGTTATACAAGTGTATGGTGGACCAGAATGATAGTGTTATACAAGTGTATGGTGGACCAGAATGGTAGTGTTGTACAAGTGTATGGTGGACCAGAATGATAGTGTTATACAAGTGTATGGTGGACCAGAATGATAGTGTTATACAAGTGTATGGTGGACCAGAATGGTTAGTTTTGTACAAGTGTATGGTGGACCAGAATGATAGTGTTATACAAGTGTATGGTGGACCAGAATGGTAGTGTTATACAAGTGTATGGTGGACCAGAATGATAGTGTTATACAAGTGTATGGTGGACCAGAATGATAGTGTTATACAAGTGTATGGTGGACCAGAATGGTAGTGTTGTACAAGTGTATGGTGGACCAGAATGGTAGTGTTGTACAAGTGTATGGTGGACCAGAATGGTAGTGTTATACAAGTGTATGGTGGACCAGAATGGTAGTGTTGTACAAGTGTATGGTGGACCAGAATGGTAGTGTTGTACAAGTGTAATGTGGACCAGAATGGTAGTGTTATACAAGTGTATGGTGGACCAGAATGATAGTGTTGTACAAGTGTATGGTGGACCAGAATGGTAGTGTTATACAAGTGTATGGTGGACCAGAATGCTGGAGTTGAAGTGTACAGCAGACCAGAATGTTAGTGTTGTACAGGTGTACAGGGGACCAGAATGCCAGAATGCTAGTGTTGTACAGGTGTACAGGGGACCAGAATGCTAGTGTTGTACAAGTGTACTGGGGACCACCTGTACAGGGGACCAGAATGCTAGTGTTATACAGGTGTACAGGGGACCAGAATGCTAGTGTTGTACAGGTGAACAGGGAACCAGAATGCTAATGTTATACAAGGGAAACTTTAACAATTTAAAGATCAAGGCCTGAAGCTTGTAAGTTCAGTTTGAGAATAGATTAATCGTTAGCTTCAGTGTAATTTAAATTTGCATAAAATGCTTAATTTAAACATGTTAAACACTACTAACTGCATGATATCCTTCCTCGTCATTAATACAAGTAGGCTTCAAGTACTAACAGCATGTTTCTGATCAAGATCATCCTTCACTTAAAGTTGTAGCTATTAAAGTCGAACAAAAATCTGTTTCAGATGAACTGGGTAACACCAATATATAGAATTTTCCACAATGAAATAATTACATGATGTTTTTTTGTAGAGCTTGATCGAGGTGTCACAGGAAGTGACGGTCGAGTCGGAGTCGACTATGGAGGCTGATTACACCATTATAGACATTAGTTCCCCAACAACAGTAGTGCCATCTACTGGTTTCCACAGTCAATCATCACCACTTCCTTCCCTATCCACGATGATGGAAATGACGAGCCAGATGAGTTACTTTGGCCAGACCAGTGCTTGGCCACCTGGATTTGTGCCACTAACACCTCCAGGCCAGATTTAAGTGATCTTAAACACTGAGTTAAAAAAAGTACAAATATCATTTTGGCAGGCAAAGGCATTTTGGCAGGCAAACGCAACATTTAATATAAAATGTTCTTTTATATCCACAACGTAACAGTATTTGCAGACAAAAAGACACCGATTTGATGCTTCAAGAGTACTCCATGTAAAATGCCATTCTAGTTTGTATATTTTCTTGCATAAATAATTCATGTTACATTGTTAAATATCATTTTTAGTTCATTTGTCTGAATTTAGTTTTATCCTAAACCGACTCCAGGTAGTGTTATTCATAGTATAATTATTGGTACCTGTGCATAAAATGACTCCACCTATGACCAGGTATGGAACTTAATTGTTAAAATTAACAAAACCTCCTAGAACACTGTTGAATATAATATAGAACTGTATATAAACAAGTATTTAATATTGAGTTTAAATGTTGTATACTATATATGTATACTTGGTAAATATATTGAAACAAAGTGGGTGCCAGAGATGTCCATTACCTGCAGCCATTACCTGCAGCTGACAGCCATCTTGTTGACTATGAGTGCATGACAGTCTGTGCAACTTATGGAGTGGACTATGAGTGCAGGACTCTGAACACCTTGTGGAGTAGACTATGAGTTCAGGATGGTCTGAGCAGCTCGTAAAGTAGACTTTTAGTGCAGGGCTGTCTATGAGCACCTTATGGAGTATACTATGAGCGAAGGACTGTCTGAGCACCTTATGGAGTAGACTATGAGCGATGGACTGTCTGAGCACCTTATGAAGTGGACTATGAGAGCAGGACTGTCTAAGAGCACCTTATGGAGTAGACTATGAGTGCATGACTGTCTATGAGCACCTTATGGAGTAGACTGAGTGAAGGACTGTCTATGAGCACCTTATGGAGTAGACTATGATTGAAGGACTGTCTATGAGCACCTTATGGAGTAGACTATAAGTGCATGACTGTATATGAGCACCTTATGGAGTAGACTATGAGTGAAGGACTGTCTATGAGCACCTTATGGAGTAGACTGAGTGCATGACTGTCTATGAGCACCTTATGGAGTAGACTATTAGTGCAGAACAGTCTCAGCACCCTCAATGAGTAGACTATGATTGCAGGACTGTCTATGAGCACCTTATGGAGTAGACTATGAGTGCAGGACTGTCTATGAGCACCTTATGGAGTAAATTATGAGTGCAGGACTGTCTATGAGCATCTTATGGAGTAAGAATGCAGGACAGTCTGAGCCCCTCATTGAGTAGACTTTGATTGCAGGACGGTTGGAGCAACTCAGTGTAGACTATGAGTGCAGGATGGTCTGAGTGAGCACCTCATGGAGTAGACTATGGGTGAAGGACGGTCAGAGCAACTCGTACAGTAGCCTATGAGTGCAGGACAGTCCAAGCACCTTGTGAAGCAGAGCTCTTAGATTGAGTGCAGGACAGTTTGAGAAAATGGTAGAGAAGACATGTGCAAGACTGTCAGAGAAACTAAGGATATGAGTGAAGGACACTCTGAGCAACTCTTAGAGTGCAGATTGTATAACAATCTAAGCACTCTGTAGACTATGACTGGGTCTGTCTGAGCAACTAAGATTATGAGTGCAGGACACTCTAAGCAACTCGTAGAGTGCAGAACAGTCTAAACCCAGTGGGACTGTATGAGCAATTAAGACTATCAGTGCAGGAAACTCCGAGCAATTTGTAGAGTTGACTATCAGTGCAGGTCACTGAGCAATTTGTAAAGTGGACTACGAGTGCAGTAGAGTCCAATTAACTCAGACTATGAGTGCTTCCAAGTAACTCATTGACTATGAGCGCAAATAGCCCTAGCAACTCATTGACTATGAGTGCAGGACACTCTGATCACTAGAACACATTTAAGGTTGGACAATATTATATATTATATTACAAACTTGTAGCTATTAAAATACATACGGAACTGTGTAATTCAAAGAATATTGAATTAAATTGTTATTATGTAAGTCAATATTGTATGAAAATAGAACGACAACACCAGTCCTACTTAACCTTGCACTTATATTCAAGGGAGCACAGTCCGACATCAGTGACAACTGATATATCCATGGTTTCCAGCTGTTGCTAGTCTTTTTTGTTGAAATTCATGTTTTCATTTCGGTCGTAGGACCGCATAATGTTTGTTTATCATGTATAAATTAAATTCACCATGGGTAATAAAATTATTCAATAAATAGTCGATCAGTTGTATTTCATTTATTGCCCAGTATTAAATATGGTCAGATATATTCCTGGCACCAGTGAGGCTTGAAACCTATCTCCGGATTTATGCAAAGTCGAATGTTTTATCCACTGTCATTTACAAAGAGAATATCGGACAGTTACTTTCAGTAAGTTCTCAACATGTTGCCAATATCCGTCATAAAAAAGAGGTGGAGTCCAAGCAAAAAGTGCAGTTGGATGATGGGTAACCCTGCAATCATGAGTGTGAATTCACAGACAAGACGATGCGCTGCTCGACTATCAACGTCCTGGTTACTGAAAAAATGTGGCAAATTGACACAACATATGCCCGTCAAGACAATGAAAAAGATGCTGCAGTTAGAAACTTATTCCTTTATAGCCTTTATCCTGTACCTAGACTTTTAATACCTAGATTACACTTATAACCAGGAAGCAAATATAACTTCATTCCAATGGTACCCTTTGCTATAGTATATCAAGCAAAAAGGTCAAAGTGACCTTGACCTATTCATTCCAAAATTAATTCTTACTACACTGTAATTATAAATTCAATCCATGCAGCCCTTCTCCTTTAAATCAGTTGAAACCCAACTATAAATATATAAAGGTGCAAGGTTACCGACATTGTGTATAATATACTACACTTGACGTTACCGAAAATACTGTAATTACCTTCCGTTAACAGAAATTTAAAACAAGATGCCCTGTGGACGCTCTACTGGCTGAAACGGCTCTTTATATCAAGAGTTGTCGACACAAAAACTCATATTTCTTTTAAAACTTTCTAAACACATATGGTAAAGATCAGGTAACAAATGAAGTAACTACAGATTATACAATATAGCATTTTCCAACAAATCAAGGGCCATAACTCTCTCGTTACTAACAAGATCTAGCTGGTTTTTGAACTTTGCCAAGATTTCATTGATATACCGCGCTTTGCACAACTAGACATCATACTGAGGCTTCCTGCCAAATTTCATAGAAATCCAACAAGCTCTTTAGGAGTCGACAAGAAATTTAAAGTAAAAATGTCAAAGGGCCATAACTCCATCAAAAATCAGCGAACTGTTACAAAAGCGTGACATGCACAACTAGACATCTTACCGATGCCTCCTGCCAAGTTTTTTCGAAATCCAGCAAGGAGTTTAGGAGAAGTGGCACGACAAGAAATTTAAAGTAAAATGTCAAGGGGCCGTAACTCCATCAATAATCAACGAACCGGAAAAAAACGCAATAGGCACATCTAGAAAACATACCAAGGCTTCCTGCTAAGTTTTGTCGAATCCAACACAGCGTTAACAAAAAAAAAAAGTAATTAAAATAAAATAAAAATGATTTTTTTTTTTTTAAATTAAAAACAAAAAATAAAAATATATATTTATATTAAAAACAACAACAACAAAAAAATCGAATAATAATAAAAATGACCTTGAAGCTCTACTGGCAGGTTCTGAAAGCTAGAGCAACATTTCTGTTAAGTTTCATGAAAATCCTTCAAGTAGTTTCAGAGGAGTAGTCGCTACAAGTATTTACTATATAACTCTATGTAAACAATGATGGCCGCTGGCAGCCATGTTTAATGTCAAATCAAAATGATTTCTGACATCATGTCATGCTGATCATTTTAGAGAAAGTCCCATATCAATATCACTTACAGTTTTCAAGAAGTAGTCGCTACAAACTTGTCTTTTAAAAACCTATTTTAAGCCATGGCGGCCATCGTGAATTTCCGGCCATCATGATATTTTGCTAGGATCAACTAGACACCAAGAGCAACATTCCTGTGAAGTTTCATGAAAATCTATCAAGTAGTTCCAGAGTCACTACAAGTTTTTACTATATAATGCTATGTAACAAAGATGGCCGCTGGCAGCCATGTTTAATGTCAAACCAAAATGATTTTCGACAAGGACCAACATAGTATCATGCTAGTCATTTTAGAAAAAGTCCCACATCAATATCAATTACAATTTTCAAGAAGTAGTCGTTACAAACTTGTTTTTTAAACAAGAGGCCCAAGAGGGCCTGTGGACGCTCTACTGGCTAACACAGTTTTTATAACATCAATGAAGCGAGTGAGTGCCATTTACGTTTTTTGAAAGTTTCGGGCAAAAAACAGCTTTTTAGCTAAATCAAGGGCCATAACTAAAGAATCTGAAAGGTAAAGTTTGGTAAAGATCAGATGAACAATGAAGGCCCTACCGTATTAACGAGGCAAAATATAGCATTTTTAACTAAATCTCGAGCCGTACGTCCTCTGTAACTGGTCCGACAGGTCCAACATAGAGCTAAAAAAAATAAAATATATATATATATTAAAAATAAAATAAAAAATATTGAAAAAAAAAATAAAAATAAAAAAAAAAATAAATAAAAAAAAAAATATTAAAAAAAAAAAAAATAAAAATAAAAAAAATAATAATAATATAAAAAAAAAAGAAAGCCATAAAATCTGCTAAAGTTTGACAAAGATCAGATGCAAAACGAAGGCCCTATCGTATGACGAGGCAAAATACAGTAATTTTTAACAAAATCGAGGGCCATAACTCTGCTGTTACTGGTTCGATCTGGCTGGTTTTCGAACTTGACCAAGCTTTCATAGACATTAACAATCTGATAAAGTTTGGTAAAGATAGGATTAAAAATGAAGGCCCTATCGTCTTATTGAGGCAAAATATAGCATTTTGAACTACATCAAGGGCCATAACTCCGCTGTTACTGGTCCGATATGAATGGTTTTCGAACTTGTCCGAGCTTTCATTGATATTAACAATCAGATAAAGTTTGGTAAAGATCGGTTGAACAATAAAGGCCCTATCGTCTTAACGAGGGAAAATACAGCATTTTTAACTAAATCAAGGGCCATAACTCCGCTGTTACTGGTCCGATATGGCTGGTTTTCAAACTTATTCGAGTTTTCAACAACATTAACAAACTGATAAAGATTGGTAAAGATCGGATGAACAATGAAGCCTCTATCATCTTAATGGTGCAAAATATAGCATTTTTAACTAAATCAAGGGCCATAACTCCACTGTTACTAGTCCGATTTGGCTGTTTTTCGAACTTGTCCGAGCTTTCATTGATATTAACAATGTGGTAAAGTTTGGTAAAGATAGGATGAAAAATGAAGGCCCTATCGTCTTAACGAGGCAAACTATAACAATATAGCATTTTTAACTAAATCAAGGACCATAACTCTGCTGTTACTGGTCCGATCTGGCTGGTTTCGAACTTGTCCGAGCTTTCATTGATAATAACAATGTGGTAAAGTTTGGTAAAGATAGGATGAAAAATGAAGGCCCTATCGTCTTAACGAGGCAAAATATAGCAATATAGCATTTTTAACCAAATCAAGGGCCATAACTCCGCTGTTACTTGTCCGATCTGGCATCCAAGCTTTCATTGATATTAACAACCTGTTAAAGTTTGGTAAAGATCTGATGAAAAATGAAGGCCATATCGTCTTAACGAGACAAAAGTTAACGCTGACGCCGGACGACAGACGACGGACGGACGGCGGACAACTCGGCATCCCATGAGCTCTGCTGTAGAGCTAAAAACTATTTTCAGCCGTGGCGGCCATCTTGAATTTCTGGCCTACCTGAAAATTTGCTAGGACCAGCTTGACATCAAGAGCAACATTCCTGTGAAGTTTCATGCAAATCCGTCAAGTAGTTTCAAAAGAGTAGTCACTACAAGTTTTTACTATATAACTCTATGTAAACAAAGATGGCCGCTGGCAGCCATGTTTAATGTTGAATCAAAATGATTTTCGACAAGGACCAACATCATGATATGCTGATCATTTTAGAAAAAGTCCCACATCAATATCACTTAGTTTTCAAGAAGAAGTCGCTACAAACTTATTTTTTAAAGATCTATTTTTAGCCGTGGTCGCCATCTTGAATTTCCGGCCAACCTGATATTTGCTAGGATCAATTAGACATCAAGAGCAACATTCCTGTGAAGTTTCATGAAAATCTGTCTAATACTTTAGAGGAGTAGTCACTACAAGTTTTTACTATATAACTCGATGTAAACAAAGATGGCCGCTGGCAGCCATGTTTAACATCGAATCAAAACGATTTTTGCAAGGATCATGCTGATCGTTTTAGAAAAAGTCCCATATCAATATCACTTATAGTTTTGAAGAAGTAGTCGCTACAAACTTGTTTTTTAAAAATCTATTTTTATCTTTGGTCGCCATCTTGGATTTCACATCAACATGAATTTTTGCTAGGATCAACTAGACTTCATGGGCAACATTTCTGTAAAGTTTCATGAAAATCCATACACATGATACAGTAGTTTCAGAGGAGTAGTCGCTACAAAAAAAGTTTACCGACAGACGGAAGACGGACACCGCACCAGGGCATCTTTGATCAGTAGAGCTAAAAATTAAAAAAAAAAAATAAAATAATAATAATAAATTTGAATTGAATTGGGGTTTTAAGGCGCACCTACACATGAAAGGTTATATGGCGCCTAACAGGCATGAACATGCCAGGTTCATCCTCCATGTACATCGAGAGAAAATATGGAGAATGGGCCTAGAACCTTCTCACCATGAAATGCAGAGTTGCTGCAAATTCTATTGTAAACTCCATTTATGCTGAAGCCATGTTTATTGTTTTTCTGCCACTGCTCTTAGTGATGTGAGCGAGATGGCACCTGAAACAATGCAGGGGTCATGATGAAGACCTTTAATGAGCATGAACAAAAAATGACAAAATGAATATGAATGGGGGCGGGGGGTCCTACCCTTCTGCATGTGACGGTGTGCTTGCAGTGGTTGTATTCTACCCCGGCAACAAAAGGGTCAAGAAATCTGGTAAAATTTGGTAAATATCAGATGAAAACGAAGGCCCTATCGTATTGAGGCAAAATATAGCATTTTAAACAAAATCAAGGGCCATAACTCTGACAGATCCGGCTGGATTTAGAACTTATGCGAGCTTTCATTGATATTAACAATATATTTAAAGTTTGGTGAAAATCGGATGAAAAATGAAGGCCCTATCGTCTTAACAAGGTAAAAGATAACGGACAGATGACGGACGGATGACAGACAACTCGCCATCCCATAAGCTCTGCTGGCCCTTGACCAGTAGAGCTAAAAACTAGAAGGGTGTTGCCTGCCGTGTGCTTATTTTACCAAGTACAATCTAACTATAAAGTTAGAAGACGCAGGGGTTTCTTCATGATTTATGGAACTTTTTTTTTTAAAGTTTATGAAAAGGGGCATAAATCTGCATTGGATAATTGGTAAGGAAGAACTGTATAAAGTTTCATGACCATATGTCAATATTTTGCCAAGTTATGAGCTAGGTTAGGTTGCAGGTTAAAGTTTTTTGAAAAAAGGGGGCCAAAATCAGTCGGAGTTATTGGACATGTGTAATAACGTACCTTCAGTTAAGACGAATATGTGTGACGTTTCATGAACATAGGTCACATACTTTTCAAGTTATGGCCAGTTATGAGCTTGGTTAGGTTTTATGAAAAGGGGCATAACTCTGCTGAAATGAGTTATTGGACACGTGTAACGACATTCCTTCTGTTAAGATGAATATGTGCGTCATAGGTATATAGTAGTCGCACTGTCTGTCCGTTCGTCTTTACAATCGTTCGCTTCACAACTCTGACAATAATGGACTGATTTTCAAATAACTTTGCACAATTGCTCACCACAAGACGTGTCGCGCACAAAATCCAGGTCTGTGGCTCCAAGGTCAAGGTCACACTTAGAGAGCAAAGGTCAAATCATGTCCGGTCAACAACTCTGGCATTTCTTGACGGATTTTGAATTAACTTGGCACAAGTGCTCACCACAACATGATGCGTCGCGCACAAAATCCAGGTCCGTGGCTCCAAGGTCAAACAAAGGTCAAAGGTCAAATCGTGTCCGGTCAAGAACTCTGGCATTCCTGGACAGATTTTCAAATTACTTGGTACAAGTGCTCACCACAATAAGACGATGTGTCGAGCTCAAATCCAGGTCTGTGGCCCCAAGGTGACAGATTTTCAAATAACTTGGCACAAGTGCTCACCACAATAAGACGTGTCGCGCACAAAATCCAGGTCTGTGGCTCTAAGGTCAAGGTCACACTACGAGGTCAAAGGTCAAATTGTGTCCGGTCTGGCATTCCTGGACGGATTTTCAAATAACTTGGCACAAGTGTTCATCACAAGACGACGTGTCACACACAAATTCCAAGTCCATGGCGTTACGGTCAAGGTCACACTTAGAGGTCAAAAGTCAAATCATGTCCGGTCAATAACTTTGGCATTCCTGGACTATGTGTCACGCACAAAATCCAGGTCTTTGGCCCCAAGGTCAAGGTCACACTTAGAAGTCAAAGGTCAAATCGTGTCCGGTCAATAACTCTGGCATTCCTGGAACATATTTTATAACTTGGCACAAGTCCTCACCACAACCAGGCGACGTGTCGCGCACAAAATCCAGGTCCGTGGCTCCAAGGTCAAAGACACACTTAGAGGTACAAGGTCACTTCGGGGGCATTTGTCGCTTACTGTGACATTTCTTGTTTAAAATATATATTGGTCAGTTTCATTACCAGAACATACTTGAAATGTGATTCTTTTCTTCATTATAGTCTGATAAAGGCTTACACTTCTCTTTTATAGCAGCCTTGTTTCAAATTCATCCTTTAGAATGTGAGGTGTGACGAACGGACAGATAACCCCATATTATAATACGTTCCAGTTTTCAAACGGGCATATAAAACATGTAAGTAAAAACAGGGGCACAATTCCGTTTAAATGCATGTTTGTTCGTTGTTAGGTGTTTTACGTCATTTTCAACACATGTAAAAGGTTATATAATTATGACGGTCGACTTTAAATGCACAAGTTTATTGTTTGTTTGGTTCAAGTTTGTTTGTTTGTTTGGTGTTTTACATCATTTTCAGCACATGTAAGGTTATATATGACGGTCAACTTTAAATGCATAAGTTTGTTTGTTTGGTGTTTTACGTCATTTTTAGCACATGTAAGGTTATATATGAGAGTCGACTTTAAATGCACAAGTTTATTGTTTGTTTGGTGTTTTAAATCATTTTCAGCACATGTCAGGTTATATATGACGGTCAACTTTAAATGCACAAGTTTATTGTTTGTTTGGTGTTTAAGTTTGTTTGTTTGGTGTTTTACATCATTTTCAACATGTAAGGTTATATATGATGGTCGACTTTAAATGCACAAGTTTATTGTTTGTTTGGTGTTTAAGTTTGTTTGTTTGTTTGTTTGTTTGGTGTTTTACATCATTTTCAACATGTAAGGTTATATATGACGGTCGACTTTAAATGCACAAGTTTATTGTTTGTTTGGTGTTTAGTTGTTTGTTTGGTGTTTTACATCATTTTCAACATGTAAGGTTATATATGACGGTCGACTTTAAATGCACAAGTTTATTGTTTGTTTGGTGTTTAAGTTTGTTTGTTTGTTTGGTGTTTAACATCATTTTCAGCACATGTAAGGTTATATATGACGGTCAACTTTAAATGCATAAGTTTGTTTGTTTGGTGTTTTACTTCATTTTCAACACATGTAAGGCCACAAAAAATTAATTACCTGGTTCTCCGGCCACTTTTTCTGAGAAGAGATGCGGGCTGGCGCATTTTTTTTTTTACAGTTTTACAGTGGTCAACAGACACGCGTGCCATTTTTTTTTACCAAACTTTTAATTCCAATACATGTATTGATGCAAAATATCTCGAAATATATGTGCAATAACCAGTTGGATCAGCTCATCTCTATTGTCGATCATAACCTTATCATTTCTTCCCGACTAATGCTTCTTTCAATCACAATAAGTCCGTATATTTGTATTAGATCACGCATGAACTATTGCATGTTGTTGTGAGATTGTCGATTAGACGCTTGAATAAATCGCCTGTTCTGTAGCACCTACTAGTTCCAAGCGTCTCAAGCGTCTCAAGCGTCCGACTCATAGATTGGTACCCGTACGACTGCAACACTCACAAGCTAGCGAGCAGAGCGGCCGATAGTCGGCCGCGCACCAGTCTACCCACAAGGGGATTCCCCTGAGGTAGTTGCATGTAAAAACCGGAACAAACTTGGATGCGGAACTTTTTTTCGAAATTTCGGTAGTGCATTTCAAATTTTATTTTATTACTTTTGAGATAAAATCGGCAATGCGGCTCCAAAAAAAGACATGCGGGCGGGCCTGAGAACCAGGTAATTAATTTTTAATGGCCTAAGGTTATATATGACGGTCAACTTTAAATGCATCAGTTTGTTTGTTTGGTGTTTTACGCCATTTTCAACACATGTAAGGTTATATGACGGTCAACTTTAAATGCATCTGTTTGTTTGTTTGGTATTTTACGTCATTTTCAACACATGTAATGAAGGTTATATAGGACGGTAGACTTAAATGCATAAGTTTGTTTGTTTGTGGCACTTGTCTCTTTGAGTTCTATGACAGTGAATACATGTGTGAAGTTTCTGGGATTCCTTTCAACACTTTCAGTACCGGAGTGAGTAGAATAGCTTGCCTTCCGAAATGTCAAGCTAAAAAAGTGGTCATCATAGCTGAGCTGAGCATTCTTGCATTTACACAAGCAGTGGTACACTTGTTGCCTGCCGTGTGTTAATTTCAGCTTGGTTAGCTTGCAGGTTTAAGTTTTATGAAAAGGGACATAACTCTGCCAAAATGGAAGTCAAGAGTTATTCGACATGTTTAACGACATTCCTTGAGTTAAAACAAAGACGTGTGTGAAGTTTTATGAGCATAGGTCAAATTCTTTTCAAGTTATGGCCAAGGTAAGGTTGCATGTTAAAGTGTGAAGGACGGTGGACAAAGTGATCCCTAAACGTCGCCATGCTACGCAGGCAACACAAACACATCTTGATGGAACTGAGTGAACATAATCATAAAACAGCGCTGACTTCTATAGTAGTTTTTATTGGTTCAGATCAAGCAATTTATTTTATTTCATCAGAACAACAGATAATTGGTCTTAAAATAACAAAATTTAACAGAATGTTTGCCATCATAAACTGCACTGAACGGTAATGACTTCAATCTTGAGAAACACAAGCTTCAGTATCACGGAATAACTGCTGCCACAGCAGAACATGCACAGAACCAGGAGTTTGTGCCAGACCTTACGATACTGATTATAAACAATAGTACAATCAACAAGTTCAGGTGGTGAAATAGGCCATTAAAAAGAGATGTGCAGGAACTGCTTTAAAATAAAAGAATGGTAATGCTTTTAAAGCAGACTGTTGACAACAAATGACAACAAATTGTTTATTTGCAATTTGTTTCTAGCCTAAACTAATACACCATCTCTCCAAACAATCTCTGCAGCATAAAAGTCGAGCTATAAAAAAATGGTAACACTAGCTGAACAGTAGTTTTTATTGGTTCAGATTAAGTAATTTATTTCATCAACAATATATAACTGGTCTTTATATAAAATTTAACAGAATGTTTGCCGTCATAAACTGCACTGAACGGTAATGACTTCAATCTTGAGAAACACAAGCTTCAGTATCACAGAATAACTGCTGCCACAGCAGAACATGCACAGAACCAGGAGTTTGGGCCAGACCTTACTATACTGATTATAAACAATAGTACAATCAACAAGTTCAGGTGGTGAAATATGCCATTAAAAACAGACATGCTGAAAATGCTTTAAAGTAACAGAATGGTGATGCTTTTAAAGCAGAACGGTGACAAAAAGTTTTTAATTTGCAATTTGTTTCTGAGCTTAAAATGTTCAACTTGCACCACCTCTCCAAACAGTCTCTGCAGCATATTCCTAAGGGCGCTGTGACCTCCATCTTAACTACCCAATTGTCCAACTTATACTATAAAAACACACTTCATAAAGATCAATCTGTAAAATCAGAATCAAATCTGGTCTTTTTATTCTGTCCTGAAAAACTTTCGAAAGTTTTTCGTTTGAACCCTCCGCCACGTTCTGAATTTCCTCTACTTCCCCAACTATTATTATCATTACCCCAACCACTATTTCCATAACCACCACCTCTGCCCCGCCCACCTCCACCGCCTCTATGGGAGTTAAATCGACCTCTTCCCCCTCCAAAATCACCCCGTTGTCTTTCCTGTAATTTTGGCAATTCTGTGACTTTTTCAAGCGACTCGTTTGGATTTCTTTTATCAGCTTCAAAACTGTCAAGCAACTCTTCTGCATATTCACTGTTAATGTCAAACACTACGCTCTGAAATGATAAAAAGTTATATAGTATAAATATGATGGTACTTGCAGATTTCGCTAAAAGTTATTCGTTAATAAGACACTTCAAAAAAAAAAAAGATTCCAAATAATACATTCTTCATAAAAACCACGTTATAAATGTGTAATTAATAAGTCCTATTTGGCAGACAATTGGCACAACTAACCGTAGAGAAGATGATTCTATTATATCCTTTTAAATAAAATGTTATTTGACCGAAATTGAGAATTTTCAAAATCAAATTTTCCGGAACATTACTGTTGAAACAAAAAACTTGGAAATTCTACGAAAACCAGGTTTTCAGTAAGCATTTTACAAAGTTTCTTTCCATATAAGCTACCTACACACCCAGGGTCACTTCAATATCTCTCCTAACTGAAGTTATTGCCTGGAAACCATTTTTCTATTTTAAGTAACAGTAACCTTGACCCCGTGACCTCAGATGCAATCCCAAGCTTCCTTTCCATATAAGCTACCAACACAGCAGGTATCTAATTTCGAACGAAATTTAAAGCCCATGAACTAAAGTTAAGCCCATAAACCATTCTTTATTTCGTAACTGACCTTGACTCCAGTGACCTCAACTGCTATTCCAAGCTTCATTTCCATATGTGATACCCACACATAGTGTTTTGGTTCAGTATCTCATTCCTATCCAGAGATATAGCTCAGAAACTATTTTTCTGTTTATAGAAACATTGACCTCGACTTCAGTGACCTCAAATGCAATCCCAAGCTTCCTTTCTATATAAGCAACAAGTTTCGTTGCAATATCTCATTCTTAACTAAAGTTACTGAGTGGAACCATTTTTCTATTTTTAGTAAGTGACCTACACCTTCACCTCCAGTAACATCAAATGCAATCCCAAGCTTCCTTTTCATATAAGCTACCTACACAGCAAGTTTCTTTGCAACTACTCATTTTTAACAAAAGTTACGGAGTGAAAAACATTTTTCTAGTTTTAGTAACATTGACCCCAGTGACCTCATATGCGTTCCAACGCTTCCTTTCCATATAAGCTACCTGCACAGCAAGTTTCATTGCAATATCTCGTTGCTTAACTAAAGTTATTAAGTGAAAACCATGAGTCTGACAACACCTGCCCGCCAAACGACATTCGCCAATCTAATAACCAGGTTTTTCCACAGGTTAATATAATAAGCCAAGTTCACTTACGGACATGTCTTCTGTGAAGTTGAAGCCGCGAGCATCATAGTCTTCACCTAGGGTTCTCTGTAATATGTTACGTACAAAACCAAACCCTCTCATCTCCTTGTCAGTTTTGAACATTAGAGTTGTATACCCCTGAAAATATAAACAATTCACAGATAACAACTGCTTGATTGTCAAACTTTTTGGTTACTTTGCCATTGACATTGGGAACTACATAATTACTATAATTCACTTATACTGTAGGGGAACATTGTTACTATAATTCACAAAACCAAACCCTCTCATCTCCTTGTCAGTTTTGAACATTAAGAGTTGTATACCCCTGAAAATATAAACAATTCACAGATAACAACTGCTTGATTGTCAAACTTTTTGGTTACTTTGCCATTGACATTGGGAACTACATAATTACTATAATTCACTTATACTGTAGGGGAACATTGTTACTATAATTCACTAATACTGCTGGGGAACAACACTAACTATAATTCACTAATACTGCAGGGAACATTGTAACCATAATTCACTAATACTGCTAGTGAACAACACTGTTACTATAATTCACTAATACTGCTTGGGAACAACATCGTTACTATAATTCACTTATACTGCTGGGGAACAACATCATTACTATAATTCACTAATACTGCTGGGGAACAACATCGTTACTGTAATTCGCTTATACTGCTGGGGAACAACATCACTACTATAATTCACTAATACTGCTGGGGAACAACATCGCTACTATAATTCACTTATACTGCTGGGGAACAACATCACTACTATAATTCACTAATACTGCTGGGGAACAACATCGCTACTGTAATTCACTTATACTGCTGGGGAACAACAGTGCTACTATAATTCACATATATTGCTGGGGAACAACATCGCTACTATAATTCACTTATATTGCTGGGGAAGAACATGTTCCCCAAAATATTTTGCTTTGTTCCCCAAAATGTTACCAATAACAGACAATGTTCCCTTGTTCCCTAAATATATAGCCTTGTTTCCCAAAACCCCTGGGAGACTCTCAGTAATCAGCTATACTGAAACCATTTGCTGGCGATGTAACATGCCCATTTGGAATATTTAATATTAGAAGGTTGCTTCTAACTTCTCTTTATTTGTCAACAGAGGCATACCACTCCCGCAATTTCTCCTTTATAAAGAAACTAACCCAAGGAATAATGGCAAAATTACATAGCAAAAACTTTTATCACAACTCTATCCATATAATAATGTGTATCTGCCAATTAAAAGTATAGTTTTTTTCACTGGTGCTTAAAATACCCGACTGAATAGTGAATAGGCATAAAAATGAAGTTGACAACTCTTAATTCAACGCTCCAGTTTCGGGGTTTGGCCTTGCTAGTTAAAGCCATTTATAATGTGTCTATAGAGTTTGGATTCTTAAAATATGTAAGTCCTGTAGCTTTAGAAATGGTGTACACATGTTGTAAAATTCGTCTGTTGTTGACAGGTTAGCTACTTTAATATTTGGAGGTATTTTTTTGTCTGCAGAGGCAAATTAAGTCATTTAGAAAAGTTGACTGTAATGCCTTGGTTTTCCTATTGTACTCAGAAGTAGGTTCAGTATCCCAGGGTTTTTCCATTAAACTCTCCAGAGTATCTCTAAATACAATTTCCTGTCTCTAACCTGGGCCACATGTTAATAATGGAATTCCCCAAGAATTACATCAGCAGGCTGGCAAAGTATGTTTCCTAAATTTGTCTCACAGAATATGTTTTTCTGTATTTCTCCGAGTCCATAAATAGAACCAACAACATGGTTGCAGTTGCCTGTGATATTTCTAATCAGTTTCAGTACTTGCAATTAAAATCTCTGTGCACAATCTTTACTGTATAAATTATGTAAAGACAGTCAGTCACATTATACAGACACCGACAGACCAGTCCTAGAAGAACTCATGACACTTTTACGGTAGCAGTTGCCAATCATATTTATATCTAAAGCAGTTTCAGTACTTGTAATTACATCTCTGTGCACAGCATTTATTAGCCCTTAGACCGCTACATATATATATACTGAAAGGAAAAAGAAACGCGACACGCGAATTTCCGCTATATATTGTATATACTTCACACTTAATTCCATATATATTCCAAGGAAATCCCAAGATGTTTTGTAAAAAAAAAGTTAGTTAGAGAAAGGACACATGTGATTAATCACAGTACACGGATTATTCACAGAACATGTTACAAGAAATTCATAAATGTTGACGTTCCTCTTTGAAAAATTGAGCCAGTTCAGTACTGTATTTAACGTAAAGGGTTTGCAAAATTTTGCATCCCAAGTTTGCTCACAAACGCATACTCCGTCAATAATTAAACTTTGCTGGAATACTATTGATCAGCCTGCGAGTAATGTATTGAACCCACAACCTCACGCATGCGAGCTGGACTCTCTACCACCAAGTTAAGCCATGGTTCCTGTTAATTAGTATAAAAGTCAGAAAATTAAATTTCTTAAAGACATATAATGTATATTCAATTGGCAAATGAACACCAAAGTTTGCATATCTATTGAGTGGATTCTTTTTGAAGGCCAGCTTTACCATCTACCGGTAGTCAATGTAAACCTACTTGAAAGTTCAACAATTGTTTCTTAAGGAGTTCACATCACTGTATTAAATCAGTCTTACCGCTCCCGTTTTATTCAAAACCTTGGTTTCCCCAACATTTCATTCGGAAATTGCAAATTAACCAGAACAATAACTAATCTGTTTATTTCTACTTGAACAGACAAAGGCAATTATGCGCACTTGTAAATTGCAAGCTGGTTTTCCGAAATCCAAGTGGCCTAGTTCTCCAACATAATTATATGTTACTAAAAATAAGCAACTGGGTTTTCGCTGAAACTGAGTAATTTCCTGGGAGAGGGTAATTTGTTTATTTACTATGTGGCATGTTCACTAAAAAGTTAGAATGACCCCCATGATTAATTGCATTTACCTTACAAAACGTTTGGCAGTTGATCAAAATATTATAAATGTCTGTAAAATATGACCTTGCCAGTGTTTTGTCATAGCTATAAAGATAATAATACTTAATGGATATGCAGCAATGAATTCTAGATATACCTTTATAAATCCTAAAATAAATATTATTATTGGGCAAACTTTCCCGACTTGGCAGTAAACATAGACATGAACAGAAAATCTTTCTTGGGCTTGATTGAATTATTTCACAGGACTTATATATGGCACGTGTTAACACTTGATTCAAGTGAAAAGGAATTCTGAAAACTATGATGAACTCTAATGAAATTAGTTGATTTATTCATACTATAGTTAAATTTGTTTGTGTGTTTGTTTGTTTGTTTGGTGTTTAATGTAATTTTCCAGCATAGGCTATGTATGACAAGTCTTTTTTTCAGTGGTGGCCGACCACCCACTTTTTCCTGGGGAGAATAGCCATCAGTAAGAATCGACACTTTCTCACAAGTTGAGCTCCCAGTGGGATTCGAACGCAAAGCGTTGAGAGGCGAGAAGGTTTCAAATGCAATGTCTCTACACTTTCGATCACAGAGGCGCTTAATGGAAGCTAAAGCCTTTGTTAAAAAGATATACAGCAATCTTGAGTTGTATTCAATCATTACAATTAGCACTTCGATTTATTAATCCTGCCTCATTTTGATGTTAAAACTGCAGGCATATAATTAAATATAAAACAGACATTTTAATTTTCTTCAGTATACACCAATCTTTGAAAGTATATTATCGGTGTAATGTTATCAGAAGTTAGCAACATGTAAAAACAATTTGCTTTTAACTATTCTTATTATAATTAATATTAATGATTGAACAAATGCAAGTAATGTAGCAAAATTAACGGGATGCCGGGAGCTTTGCAAAAATCAAGTCTCCCGTGTCTCCCTTTAAGGGAGGGGGTATTTAGAAGTAATGGAGCCCAATATACGCCTAGTTATAAAAGTAGACTTGGTCTGTGTATCAGTATACAAACGAGGATGTCAATGCAGCTCGCACATTTTGGACGATTTTTTATTTCAAAAGTGGAGTTGTGGTCAAGGATCGCCATATTTGACCAACAAGTTTAAATGGTTAACCAAATACCAATCATATTCACAAAACTATACTCCGACATTTTAAGAAAAATATTTATGGGCTAGGTTATTGTAAAATTTAATGTAACTTCCTTGTAAAGCCTAGATCATGCAGTCAGATAGAAGGCATTAATGGGTCTAGAGTTACAATACTGATATTGTAAACAAGCAGATGTCACAGCATTGATATGTTTGTAAAAAAGCATACCATGTTATATAATAAAACTTTGCTACACATGTCCTAGTTATGTAGTTGTTATTGATACCAAACACATTTGTTTTTTTAAAATTCAGGTATAATTAAAAGATCATGTAGACAGATTTTTTCTGTCATGACTAACACCATTACAAGATACACACACACACTTACAAAGGTTCAGACTCCCCCCACTACCCACCCCCACTCCTCCTCAAACTTTTTCAGAAAAAAACTGAGAAACAAAAACCACTAAAAACAACAACAAAGGACCATAACTCTGTCAAAATCATTCCACTGGAACACAGCACAATATGCACAGCTAGGCTTTGTATTCAAGTTTCACTGAAATCAGTCCAGAGGTTCAATAGAACTAGCCCGACAGTTTGTATATTAAAATCTTTAACTGGCCATAACTTTGCCAATAATCACTCAACCGGAATATGGCGAAGATATGCGCAATTAGGCTTGGTACTGATCATCCTTACCAACTTTCATTGAAATCCGGCCAGGGGTTCAGGAGAACTAGTCTGGACAATGTGTGTGTACCAAAACCGTTAAAGGAATGTAACTCCGCCAAAAATCATTCAACCAGAACACAGCAACGACATGTGCAACTAGGCTTGGTATTGCTCACCCTTGCCGAGTTTCGCTGAAATCGGGCCAGGGGTTCAGGACAACATTTGTGTACTAAAACATTTAAAGAGTCGTTACTCCGCCAAAAACATTCAACCGTACCACGGCGATGTTATGCATAACTAGGCTTGGTACTGATAATCCCAGCAAAGTTTCGTGGAAATCAGGCCTTGGGTCAGGAGAACTAGTCCAAAGTTTGCGACAGACAGACAACAGACAGCACAAAAACAATACGCCTCCACTCCACAAAGTGAGGGAAGACATAGGGATTTACATGCAGACAACAGACAGCACAAAAAACAGTATGTCTCCCCTTCACAAAGAGGAGGAGACATAAAAAACTGGCCTTATTGCTACCAAACATGCACTAGTAATAGATATGGTAATTGTGCACGACCACCAACTACCAGATTATGAAATGCAACGATCATTTCATGTGAAGTAGGACGTTCTAGTTTTGTAAACACTATGTTGCAATGAATGTACCAAAAGTAGGCCAGGGGGAGGAGCTTTATATTTAGTGATCAATCAAGGCGGAGCATCACATATCTTATGCTTGTGCTTGGGATTACTTGGAGGGAAGAATCTATAATGTTATTGTGTGTGTACTTCATAAGAATTAGTATATATATATATATATATATATATAATTAAATATATAGATATATAATGAGAGCTGATTGGTGTTTATGCTGATAATGTTGATGCTTATGATATTTACATCTCCTTTAAGAACTCATTAATGCCTACATGACCTTAGCCCACACATTAACCTAAATACAAACTGGAATTCCAAAACTGATAAATTACACCACAAGCTATGCCTCCTTGCTTCTGACCATGAGTAACTCTGATGAAATTTTTAAAGATCCAAGTCAGATGACATGAATTGAAATCCCACAAATCTTACAAAACTTTTTATAGCTATTCAAAAAAAATATATTTTTTTTTACTGTTTTTAGTATATTTTTCTTTAATTTCTGTTTATTACTGTCTTTGGCAAAAACAAAATTCACCTACCTACCTACCTACCCACTTATAAAATCCTGGGTTGGGAAACAGCAAACAAATATATTTTTAAGGATGGCCCAAGAGAGTGTAACAAATAACCCTTCTGACAATAGCATAAGGAACCATATCAAAAACGAAGGAATGAACTTATTTATCCCTGTCTCTAGAATGTTACCTGATATTAAACTATAAAATGTTCAAAGGAGTTTTAAAGAAACTAACCTGCCAAATAACAACACAATTACACTAAAACAAATGTTTATCAAAACTCTATCCAGGTGTTGAGGTCATATAATAATGTATATGCGAGAATTAAAAGTATAGGTTAGATATTCAAGGGTTCTTAAAATGTCTTTAAAATATGCGGGAAATGAATAATGAATTCGAAGCTCCAGTTTTATGTTTGGCCTTGCTGGTTAAAGCCGTTTATATTGTTTACAGAGTTTGGATTCTTAAAATATGTAAGTTATATATATATTGTTGTCAGTCAGTTCAGAAACGGTGTACATATGTTGTAAACTTTGACTGTTGATGGCGGAATAGCTATTTTAAAGGTAGACTGTTAGATAATAAAAAATAAAAAGTCTATACAGGCCGTTGTTAAGCTGAGGAAAACAGACGCAGATACCTCAGTATAATGTCTGTTAAGTACCAACAAACATTCTGCGGAATTAAATGTCTGGCCTACACTACGCGCTGTCTGCGGAATTAAATGTCTCACCTACACTGCGCGCTGACACATATGAAAGATGTCTGTATGGGTGAAACACGCGCTGACACATATGGAAGATGTCTGTATGGGTGAAACACGCGCTGACACATATGGAAGATGTCTGTATGGGTGAAACACGCGCTGACACATATGAAAGATGTCTGTATGGGTGAAACACGCGCTGACACATATGAAAGATGTCTGTATGGGTGAAACACGCGCTGACACATATGAAAGATGTCTGTATGGGTGAAACACGCGCTGACACATATGAAAGATGTCTGTATGGGTGAAACTAGTGCATTTCTGTTGCAAACAAGACAGCATGTTCCTGGTCAGAAACAGCTTTTGACTTATTTTTAAAACAAGCTTTCAGTTTGTTTGCAATACAAAAAGCAATGATATGAATTATTTATTACTACGATTGAAGAATAGCACAGATCGATATTAACGTCACAGAACAAGACTAAATTTCACGAACATATCAACGAACAATAGAATCACAATCAAATTCAATAATTCCAGATCTGTTTTCGAACAAATTTATGCATATTTGCACACTAATGAAATCTTATTTTTAGCAATTTTAAGCAATCATGATCTGTGCTATTGCTTCATGTTTATGTAGACTGTCAACATACATAGATTTGAAGATCATAGTACTGTTGTCAACTGACTGACCTCGTGTTTCTTATTACGCCTTTCTCCTTAAAATATACTTAAGATATTTCAACATATTAGTGGTGCAAGTTCATCTATTTCTAGATGACAATAACAAATCACCTTTTTTATCTTTCTTTTCAATGGATTCGCCATGAAGTAAGCAACAATTTAAATTTTCAAAATGAAATAAGGCTTAATGTCATATATGAGGTCAGTGGGAGGTAATATGAAGGATGAAGTTTCCCATCAGGAGACATACCACAAATCTCAAAACACTCAAATATTGCTTGGCAATGGTTTCAGATCAAGCTATTTAACTCTCATGAGGTATTTGCATGATTTTCTTCATAAAAGTCCTTGTAAAAACTTAAAATCTTCACCCCTAGGTGCAAAAGTATTGTAGTAAATGTTGAAACCAGAGTGACAAGGCCATCCTTAAAAAAAAAAAAAAAAAAAAAAATTTGGTTTCCAGACCCAGGATTTCATAAAAGGGTAGCTAGGCATGTTTTTTTTGTTTTACCAAGGACAGTAAACACCTTAAGAAATTGAAGAAAAATAAAATAAACTGAAGACAGCACCATTTTTTTTTTTTTTTTTTTAAAGATTGTTATAAGAAGTTTTGGTAAGGCCCTTTTTTGTGGGTATGTAGGGAAACAGCAAACCACATCTGGAATAATGTACAAACCCAAGAATGACTAATTAAACACTGTCAACCCAGATTTTCCTTCTTTGTTGCACCCAACTTCAGTTCACTGTTTGTTTACACAATGGCTTTAATACATGTATTGAGATTCGATCCACCAGCAAGGTCAGGGTGGATATCAGGTATGCACTAGTCCTTATTTGTTTTCAATGCATACCTATGTGCACATGCTGCACACACATGCTGCCAAACAAAGACAACTAATGTGCGTAAAAATCCTCTAACACTTGTTTTGACTTGTTGTCACACAATCATTTAAATATGGATTCAATTTAAATGGACATCTGCCAAGGATCTTGAGCCCATTTTTTTAATCCTTCTATTTACACAGGCAACATGAAGTACATTATGCAATGCAATCAAACAATTCAGGTACAGCTATATATAGACATCACCTACCCAGGGCTGTGCATTCATCCAGCTAGCAATAATAACAGAACAAGAAAATATAACAAGAGGTCAATGACCTTGAAGCTCTACTGATTGATTTTGATTTCAGGAAGTAGTCGCTACAGACTTGTTTTTTGAAAATCTATTTTTAACCGTGGCGGCCATCTTGAATTTCCGGCCGACCTGAAATTTTGCTAAGATCAATAAGACATTAAGAGCAACGTTCCTGTGAAGTTTCATGAAAATCCGTCAAGTAGTTTCAAAGAAGTAGTCGCTACAAGTTTTCATTATATAACTCTATGTAAACAAAGCAGCCATGTTTAAGGTCAAATCAAAACGATTTTCGACAAGGACCAACATCATGTCATACTGATCATTTTAGAAAAAGTCCCATATCAATATCTCTTATTGTTTTGAAGAAGTAGTCGCTACAAACTTATTTATTTTAAATCTATATTTAGCTGTGGCGGCCATCTTGAATTTCCGGCCGACCTGAAATTTTTCTAGGATCAACTAGACATCAAGAGCAACATTCCTGTGAAGTTTCATGAACATCCGTCAAGTAGTTTCAGAGGAGTAGTCGCTACAAGTTTTTACTATATAACTCTATGTAACCAAAGATGGCCACTGGCAGCCATGTTTAACGTCGAATCAAAATATTTTTCCACAAGGATCTACATCATGTCATGCTGATCATTTTAGAAAAAGTCCCATATCAATATCACTTATAGTTTTCAAGAAGTAGTCGCTACAAACTTATTTTTTAAAAATCTATTTTTAGCTGTGACGGCCATCTTGAATTTCCGGCCGACCTGAAATTTTGATAGGATCAATTAGACATCAAGAGCAACATTCCTGTAAAGTTTCATGACAATCCGCCAAGTAGTTTCAGAGAAGTAGTCGCTACAAGTTTTTACTATATAAATCTATGTAAACAAAGATGGCCGCTGGCAGCCATGTTTAATGTTGAATCAAAACGATTTTTGACTAGGACCAACATCATGTAATGCTGATCATTTTAGAAAAAGTCCCATATCAATATCACTTATAGTTTTCAAGAAGTAGTCGCTACAAACTTATTTTTTAAAAATCTATTTTTAGCTGTGACGGCCATTTTGAATTTCCGGCCGACCTGAAATTTTTCTAGGATCAATTAGACATCAAGAGCAACATTCCTGTAAAGTTTCATGACAATCCGCCAAGTAGTTTCAGAGAAGAAGTCGCTACAAGTTTTTACTATATAACTCTATGTAAACAAAGATGGCCGCTGGCAGCCATGTTTAACGTTGAATCAAAACGATTTTTGACTAGGATCAACACCATGTCATGCTGATTATTTTAGAAAAAGTCCCATATCAATATCACTTATAGTTTTCAAGAAGAAGTCGCTACAAACTTGTATTTTAAAACTCTATTTTTAGCTTTGGCGGCCATCTTGGATTTCACATCAACATGAATTTTTGCTAGGATCAACTAGACTTTATGGGCAACATTTCTGTAAATTTCATGAATATCCATCCAGTAGTTTCAGCTGTGAAGTCGCTACAAATAAAAGTTTACGGACAGACAGACAGACGGACAGACGGACGACGGACGCCGCACCACGGCATAAGCTCCGCTGATCTCTGATCAGTTGAGCTAAAAAGGACACACCGCAATCTTGATTTTTTAGAAACTAACAGCGTCCCATTAGTGTTTCATGTAACTTGCATTTATTCAATCGTTAATTTGTAGATGTTATTTATTCAATCATTAATTTGTAGATGTTATTTATTCAATCATTAATTTGTAGATGTCAATTGGAAAGCTATAAGGCTTTTGGACCTGCATCATGAAATTATCCAAAAACTTAGGTATGTAAAACTTGAATATAAATTAACAAAGCAGAAAGGTAGGTGAAGGTAACTATATTGAACTACTTTGGTAGGAAGATACTGCTCTCCTGGATGTGAGACATTCGAAAAGCTTTAGTTTCTGTTGTCTGAGAAATGGACAACCATAAACTTGAATGTAAAACTTTCTGTCTACTTTTCTATTCTCTGTCAAGCAATATTACACTTGGTTGAGAAATTGGCTTACCGCTCGGTTTCCCGGCATGTAATGAATGAACGAATGGTGTTTTACGGCATGTCAACACAAAAAATAGGTCATATTGTGCGCAAACCCTGATGAAAGATGAAGAAATGAAGTAGTAAATAAAAATGTATGTAAATATATAAAGATAAAACTATTTACAAATGAGGGATGTCCCCATGATATGGTAGTAATATAAACTATGTATAAATGTAAATCAACAAATGCCCGTCAATGGGTGCATAAACAAGAACATATATATAAGAACATATTATAATGATTTATAAAGTCTGATTATTATAATGATTTATAAAGTCTGATTATTATAATGATTTATATAGCCTGATTTCTTTCAGGAAATCTAAAACAATACTAACATCTACAGTATCAAATAACTCTTTCACAGTATTAACATTGTAGTACCTTTGACACATAGGATCAAAGTCTACACATTCCAACAAGATGTGTTTGACGTAGTAATTGCTCACCTTGTAATAAATATGAATGAGTATAACATATATGCCCTATCCCGTGCATGTACAATACCAACAACACAGTTAATTTAAAGACATTTTCTATATAGTAATTGCTCACCTTGTAATATTTATGAATGAGTATAACATGTATGCCCTATTTTCAAGAAGTAGTCGCTACAAACTTGCATTTTGAAAATCTATTTTTAGCCATGGCGGCCATCTTGAATTTCCGGCCGACCTGAAATTTTGCTAGGATCAATTAGACATCAAGAGCAACATTTCTGTGAAGTTTCATGAAAATCCGTCAAGTAGTTTCAGAGGAGTAGTCGCTACAAGTTTTCATTATATAACTCTATGTAAACAAAGATGGCCACTGGCAGCCATGTTTAATGTCGAATCAAAATAATGTTCGACTCGGATAACCATCATGTCATGCTGATCATTTTAGAAAAAGTCCCATATCAATATCACTTATAGTTTTCAATAAGTAGTCGCTACAAACTTGTATTTTGAAAATCTATTTTTAGCCATGGCGGCCATCTTGAATTTCTGGCCGACCTGAAATTTTGCTAGGATCAATTAGACATCAAGAGCAACATTTCTGTGAAGTTTCATGAAAATCCGTCAAGTAGTTTCAGAGGAGTAGTCGCTACAAGTTTTCATTATATAACTCTATGTAAACAAAGATGGCCACTGGCAGCCATGTTTAATGTCGAATCAAAATAATGTTCGACTCGGATAACCATCATGTCATGCTGATCATTTTAGAAAAAGTCCCATATCAATATCACTTATAGTTTTCAAGAAGTAGTCGCTACAAACTTATTTTTTAAAAATCTATTTTTAACTGTGGCAGCCATCTTGAATTTCTGGCCGATCTGAACTTTTTCTAGGATCAACTAGACATCAAGAGCAACATTCCTGTGAAGTTTCATGAACATCCGTCAATTAGTTTCAGAGGAGTAGTCGCTACAAGTTTTTACTATATAACTCTATGTAAACAAAGATGGCCGCTGGCAGCCACATTTAACGTCGAATCAAAACAATTTTTGATAAGGACCAACATCATGTCATGCTGATCATTGTAGAAAAAGTCCCATATCAATATCACTTATAGTTTTCAAGAAGTAGTCGCTACAAACTTGTATTTTGAAAATTTATTTTTAGCCGTGGCGGCCATCTTGAATTTCCGGCCGACCTGAAATTGTGCTAGGATCATTTAGACATCAAGAGCAACATTCCTGTGAAGTTTCATGAAAATCCGTCAAGTAGTTTCAGAGGAGTAGTCGCTACAAGTTTTCATTATATAACTCTTTGTAAACAAAGATGGCCGCTGGCAGCCATGTTTAACGTCAAATCAAAACGATTTTTCGACAAGGACCAACATCATGTCATGCTGATCATTTTAGAAAAAGTCCCATATCAATATCACTTATAGTTTTCAAGAAGTAGTCGATACAAACTTGAATTTAAAAAATCTATTTTTAGCTTTGGCGGCCATTTTGGATTTCACATCAACATGAATTTTTGCTAGGATCAACTAGACTTCATGGGCAACATTTCTGTAAAGTTTTATGAATATCCATCCAGTAGTTTCAGAGGAGTAGTCGCTACAAATAAAAGTTAACGGACAGACGGACGCCGCACCATCTCTGATCAGTAGAGCTAAAAAACTAATAATAAAAAATAAAAAAATAAAAATACAACTAGACATCAAAAGCAATTAATATTTCTGTAAATTTGTAGGAAAATCCATCCAATCGTTTTAGAAGAGAAGTCGCCCAAAAATGCTGTGCATGTAAAACTACAGCAAATGCCTTTAAGAGGAAATCGTACATTACGGAAAACCCCAGTTGTCAATGTGGCAGAGAGTGGTTCTCAGAACCTATTGCATGCTGTTTAGCGCCTCATCAACATATTATAGGTTATTTAGAGCTACCCCTGAGAGGGGAAGGATGTAGGAATCCAGGAACCTGCCTTACTCTTATCAAAAAGATTCATATGGTTCTTTTAACATACTCTGAGGAAACACTCCCGTGAATCTTGAACCCTGATCCTCCAAATTTCAAGTTCACCTTTCTATCCACTGGGCCATGCCAACCACACTGAATCTTATGCACCAGACATTGATTTTCATAATTAATAGCATCTGCCATTATTCATTTGCTTATAAAAGAAATACAGGGTAGCGCTTTTCCTTTCTTTCTTTTTCTTTTTTACTTCAGACAAATATAGAGCAGTGCCTTTTAGTATTCTCTGGAGAAAAACAGGGAAGTGTATTTTAGTATACTTAGGCCAGAAAAAAGGATGATACTGCAAAGTGCCTTTTTGCATACTCCCAAAAAACTGATGGTAGTGCATTTTAGCATACTCAGAAGTGACAAACGGTAGTCTATTAGTATATTTTAGAAAAATAGACAGTAGTGCATTTAAATACACTCTGGAGATAAGCTTGGTGAGAGGCAAGAAGGGTTCAAACACAGTGTCTTTACCATCCCGGCCATGGACGCACTGCTGGAAACATATAGTGTATTGATTTTTAGTAAACCCCAGAGAAATAGTGGGTATTGCTTTACCACCGAGAAATAGAGGGTAGCGTTTCCAGTTACCCTCGAGATATAGAGGGTAGGGTTTCCAGTTTACCCCCGAGAAAGAGGGTAGGGTTTCCAGTTTACTTCGAGAAAGAGGGTAGGGTTTCCAGTTTACCCTCGAGATATAGAGGGTAGGGTTTCCAGTTTACCCCCGAGAAAGACGCTAGGGTTTCCAGTTTACCCCCGAGAAAGAGGGTAGGGTTTCCAGTTTACCCCCGAGAAAGACGGTAGGGTTTCCAGTTTACCCCCGAGAAAGATGCTAGGGTTTCCAGTTTACCCCCGAGAAAGACGCTAGGGTTTCCAGTTTACCCCAGAGAAAGAGGGTAGGGTTTCCAGTTTACCCCCAAGAAAGAGGATAGTGCCTTTTAGAGAACTCTGGGAATAATTATACCAATACTGACTGGAGGAAAACAGCAGCCATAGATAGTTTTGACCGAATGTAAATATTTGTTAATATTTTCAGCAAAGAAACAATTAATTCTGAAAGAAATTGCAATATTTTATTAAGAGATTGCAGTGGTCAGGTGGAAAGCATGTTCAACTTTGAATCCAGAGGTCACTGGTTCAAGCCTCATTGGGTGACTTTGGTGTGCACTTAGCCTCTGGGGTAAACACTCGAGCCTCAATTGTCTGGGTGGTCCTGTGTATCTGAGTGTATCGGTGCATGTTAAAGCACCACTGGAATCTATTAAAAAGAGTAGGGCACGGTTCTCAGATTTCGGTGTATCCTGCCCCTCTCTCTAAGAAGGCCTGACCTAATCAACGTGTCTATGATGTTAAACAGCAATTCAAATTTAATTCCACTGAGGTAGGAATTAACAGTTTGTATGTGTGTATATTTCACAATCTTCAAAGAACTTGACTATCATAAATCATATAACTTTAAATACAAGCTTTATAAACACTGATAACTTTAAATACATGCTTTATATATTGATAAAAATATTTTAGTGTGATAAGAAATTTAATATCAGATAAATTTCAACAAAGACATAAATTTACTGGGATGTAATAAACATTAGACACTCGCACCATAAACACTCTCGCTATGGTGCGCTTAACGACCACAATAGTATAAGGGAGACCATCTACACTACACTTGATGACTTAGTAATGTTAACATGACCCAGGCAATCCCGTCGACTATTATGAAAGAGGCTCAACGAGGGCTATAGAGCTCACACGAGTACAATGGAGTATAGAATAATTATAAGGTCTATTTTACTTTGCCGCAGTGATGCATTAGTAGTATCACGGGCCCTATGTGATTTTATGGGCTCTAATTCTCTAAATATTAAGCAATTTAAATTGGCAAGACATTTCCAAGGAGACCCCCACCTCCTATATATGTTTATACAAACAAGGGACCCCATAATACCAGGGTGTGGCCATTTTTTGCCACTGGAACTTTACTCTTTACTTTTTTTAAACAAACTTGATATTCTACGTTAGACGGGTCATTTCTGAAAAAACATTGTCCAATTGTTCTTAAGAATACTTTTTTAAGGTTGTCAAGTGAGAAAGTGTTAATTCTTAAGGATGGTGGGAGGTATTCAGTATTTCTTATAGATGATCTATGCTATAATACTGGACCTTGAAATGATGCAATTTTGCATACAGTATAGTAATATCACTGCTCTCCAGAAAATTTGTAGTAGGTGAAAAAAATAATTGTAGTAGGCGCAGTTACACATGATGCGAGATGCAAAGCGGCGAGGTTCGCGGCGAGAAGGGTGTGGAAGGGGTGTCCCCTCCCACTAGTGGGGTTTGGGGTCTCCCCCAGATTATTTTTTTTGACGGTGCAAAATGGTGCGTTCTTGTGCATTTTACACTCATTTTTCATTGGTCTGTAAGGACACTTTTACATGTACAAAGATAAATAATTCTAAATATTTTTTTTTTTTTTTGTTTGAGAAAAGTAGCCGACCCTAGGTCCTCGAGTAATAGGCGATATCGCCGGCCACCGGGGCTTCTGGAGAACACTGGATCATTTCTGTAAAACTGAATTGAATTGGGGTTTTAAGGCGCACCAACACATGAAAAGGTTATATGGCGCCTAACAGGCATGAATATGCCAGGCTCATCTTCCATGTACATCGAGATAAAATATGGAAAATGGGCCTAGAACCTTCTCACCCTGAACTGCAGAGTTGCTGCAAATTCTATCGTAGAAACTCCATTTACGCTGGAGCCACGTTATTGTTTTTCTGCCATTGCTCTTTTGATGCGAGCGAGATAGCACCTGAAACAATGCAGGGATTATGATGAAGACCTTTAATGAAGATGAACAAAAAATGATAAAATGAACATGAATTTGGGGGGATTCTACCCCTCTGCCTACCCCTCCAAAGGGATCTGCAGTGGCCCTTTTCTTTGCCCCGTGACCAAACGGGGGCCCCCGGGAACCACACGGGGCTAAAACTGAAGAAATTGGAATAAATCGCTTATTTTTTCATCTATTAAACAAGAACAATGAAATTTCACAGTAAACCAGACTTTCTGGGTTGTATTCAGATAATACCATGAGATGATTGATGCTCATAATATTGGGACAGTGAAAATTACAGAATATGAAATAATGACTATGTTCGAACTATCACTTAGTGGCGAATACCCCCGCAAATACTGTGGTTCTGTCATCTACACCTTCATGGCAATGCATTAGTCTAGATCATCAGCAAAGACGAACGTCTATAAGATTTCTTCTAAAAACAAATTAAAGCAGCACCCATTTTACTGAAATATTGGTATTGTTTCTGATTGGTTGACACTGTCACACCAAACAGAATGAGAGAAAGACAATGCACTAGTTCATAAATTTATAAATAAAGAGGAAAATTTCACCATTGTATGAATGAACTAAATGTGGATAGTAAAATACTATAATAAAAAAAGAAAAAGATTACGAACGTAACCTGGACGTTTCGTACCCAATTAACGTATTGCCGAGAAAATAAGTGTTGTTTTTTTTTCGGCAATAATTTGGGTCGGCGGGTCGGTAAACCTAAAAATTAAAAAAGTCTGGCCTAAAGAAGAAGAATATTACTAAGATCCAAGCCTTATATAATGTTTTTGTTTTGATAGGGATTTGTATACGCCTGAATATAATCCGCACTTTTAGGTAGTAAGAATAGTTAATGCGAAAATAACATTTAGGCCATACCATTTTGATTTTTCGTTCTTCAGATTTCCCGAACTGGATTGTAGATAGCAAAAAATAAAAAAATCTCCTGCTTGCTCGTCCTTGTCTTTTAACGAATTGCCAGTATTTCTGTCCTTTCCCATCCTTTTCTATGATTTTCTACAATTTTAGCGGTGATGGTCATTCCTAATACCCTAAAGCGGGTGTATCAATCAAAACAGATTTCCGAAAAAATCTCAGCTAGCCTTATCATGTCGCGTATTGCGGAGATGCTTGCTCTGTGAAAATAGTAGTACTTGTACAAGCGCATATATGACTACGATGAATGACATCATTTTCTCTCAATCGAAAGATGCAAAACAAAACAGTTTGCTTGATTTTTTGGACAGGAAGATAAACTCGAACCAGCACATTTGATGGCAAAAACAATATTGTCCGATCTTATCGACACAGTTGTTAAGACATTGGCAAAATCATTTCACCGAAGAGTAGACAAAGAAACATGCAAAAAGTAGAAAGCTGGGTACCCCTGGCTAACACTTACTGGTGATGCAACATGGCTACACACCGTTATGCATTAAATGCCAACAATTTAAAGTTTGGGTACTGGTTGATCAACAAATATTTAATATTCAGGTTTGTTGCCTATTGTTTTGCTGGTCAGTTTAGATAGAGGTACCCACCCTCTAAAATATACACATGAAATCTCCTTTGCGTACTTTGTTGCTGGTCTATCTGAATATTATAAATGAATATTGTACTGATGGAAAAAAAGAAGTCATTTTGAAACTTTTACAATTTGATTCCATAATTTATATGTATCTATAAAATCATTAGACCATACATTTTACAAACACTGATTTGTTCGTCATTTTCAACACATGTAAGGTTATATCGACGGTCCATTTTTTATGGTGGAGGCAGACCCCCCACTTTTCTTGGGTAGAACCAGTACTGAACACCTCCCGCTATCCGTAAGAATCAACACTTCCTCACTTACAAGTCGAGCACCCAGTGGGATTCGAGCGGTGAGAGGCGAGAAGGTTTGCAACACAACGCCATTAACCAATCGGCCCTATTTTATAACATTAGATAACATACTATTAAAACTTTATTAAAACTAATGTGTTGTTTCTTTTGTCAATTCTCATCTCATGTTACGATCAAAGTTGTCCCAACAATGACCCAACATTACACTTAGAATAATCTTGCACCTGAACAGTGTTGCACCAAGCCCTCCATACACCTAATCTTCACCTCTAAACTCAGGTAAGGTGAGCGCTTAACACAAGTTGACTAGAGTTGTTTTAATTTCTAGTGAGTTTTGTTTTAATTTCTAGTGACTAACAGTATCAGTCAAAAATTAAGTGTAAACATGAGATGTTTTGATCTTTTGTTTTCTGTTAAGTTTCATTATCCAGCCAGTTAGGCCTAAATTAAAATATTGTTTGTTTGCAGTTTGCGACCGACCCACGGCAAATCCGCTGACCCAAACAATTTTTTTTTATTTTATTTTTTTATTTTATTTTTTTTTCAAGTTTTTTTGTTTCTTTTGTCTTGCATGTTCTGTTAATATCGATGGGCATGCGTTAATAATAAAAATGTTTTAAAAAAAAAAAAATATCCCTACCTACCGACCCACCCCTAAAAGCCATGGGTCGGAAACTGCAAACAAACAATTTTTTAATGGTGGCCTTATACATAAATTGTTTAAACTTTTTATTCGAAGTTTTTGTATTTATTTCAATTTATATTTTCTTGTCAGTGTTTGCACTGACTGCAGACATAAAGGATCATTTTGTTGGTCATTGTGATAATCATACACTGACCTTCATCAGTTAAATGTCTTGGATGCATGTTTATAAGCCGGTATGGAATATTAACAACACATTACAAGTTTTGAACAATGACAAAAACATAATAAAAATACATGCATTTAAATACAATAATTGTGCATATAAAAGGCAATTGGAAATAAGTGGATTTGAATATAAAACAAGAGGTCAATGACCTTGAAGCTCTACTGATTGATTTTGATTTCAGGAAGTAGTCTCTACAGACTTGTTTTTCCGGCCGACCTGAAATTTTGCTAGGATCATTTAGACATCAAGAGCAACATTCCTGTGAAGTTTCATGAAAATCCGTAAAGTAGTTTCAGAGGAATAGTCGCTACAAGTTTTCATTATATAACTCTATGTAAACAAAGGTGGCTGCTGACAGCCATGTTTAACATCGAATCAAAACGATTTTTGACAAGGACTAACATCATGTCATGCTGATCATTTTACAAAATGTCCCATATCAATATCACTTATAGTTTTCAAGAAGTAGTCACTACAAACTTGTATTTTGAAAATCTATTTTTAGCCATGACAGCCATCTTGAATTTCCGTCCGACCTGAAATTTTGCTAGGATCAATTAGACATCAAGAGCAACATTTCTGTGAAGTTTCATGAAAATCCGTCAAGTAGTTTCAGAGGAGTAGTCGCTACAAGTTTTCATTATATAACTCTATGTAAACAAAGATGGCCACTGGCAGCCATGTTTAATGTCGAATCAAAATAATGTTCGACTCGGATAACCATCATGTCATGCTGATCATTTTAGAAAAAGTCCCATATCAATATCACTTATAGTTTTCAAGAAGTAGTCGCTACAAACTTATTTTTTAAAAATCTATTTTTAACTGTGGCAGCCATCTTGAATTTCTGGCCGATCTGAACTTTTTCTAGGATCAACTAGACATCAAGAGCAACATTCCTGTGAAGTTTCATGAACATCCGTCAATTAGTTTCAGAGGAGTAGTCGCTACAAGTTTTTACTATATAACTCTATGTAAACAAAGATGGCCGCTGGCAGCCACATTTAACGTCGAATCAAAACAATTTTTGATAAGGACCAACATCATGTCATGCTGATCATTGTAGAAAAAGTCCCATATCAATATCACTTATAGTTTTCAAGAAGTAGTCGCTACAAACTTGTATTTTGAAAATTTATTTTTAGCCGTGGCGGCCATCTTGAATTTCCGGCCGACCTGAAATTGTGCTAGGATCATTTAGACATCAAGAGCAACATTCCTGTGAAGTTTCATGAAAATCCGTCAAGTAGTTTCAGAGGAGTAGTCGCTACAAGTTTTCATTATATAACTCTTTGTAAACAAAGATGGCCGCTGGCAGCCATGTTTAACGTCAAATCAAAACGATTTTTCGACAAGGACCAACACCATGTCATGCTGATCATTTTAGAAAAAGTCCCATATCAATATCACTTATAGTTTTCAAGAAGTAGTCGATACAAACTTGAATTTAAAAAATCTATTTTTAGCTTTGGCGGCCATTTTGGATTTCACATCAACATGAATTTTTGCTAGGATCAACTAGACTTCATGGGCAACATTTCTGTAAAGTTTTATGAATATCCATCCAGTAGTTTCAGAGGAGTAGTCGCTACAAATAAAAGTTAACGGACAGACGGACGCCGCACCATCTCTGATCAGTAGAGCTAAAAAACTAATAATAAAAAAAAAAAAAAAAAAAATACAACTAGACATCAAAAGCAATTAATATTTCTGTAAATTTGTAGGAAAATCCATCCAATCGTTTTAGAAGAGAAGTCGCCCAAAAATGCTGTGCATGTAAAACTACAGCAAATGCCTTTAAGAGGAAATCGTACATTACGGAAAACCCCAGTTGTCAATGTGGCAGAGAGTGGTTCTCAGAACCTATTGCATGCTGTTTAGCGCCTCATCAACATATTATAGGTTATTTAGAGCTACCCCTGAGAGGGGAAGGATGTAGGAATCCAGGAACCTGCCTTACTCTTATCAAAAAGATTCATATGGTTCTTTTAACATACTCTGAGGAAACACTCCCGTGAATCTTGAACCCTGATCCTCCAAATTTCAAGTTCACCTTTCTATCCACTGGGCCATGCCAACCACACTGAATCTTATGCACCAGACATTGATTTTCATAATTAATAGCATCTGC
>JAWPHD010015080.1:0-57360 GCA_037043455.1 Cyrtodaria siliqua | reverse complement strand
TTGGCTTTTAATCACAAAGCTAGTACCAGACTTGCATTTAGGAGTATTTCTGATGCCTGTATATTCATGTAGTGTTACCAAATTAAGGTATGATGCCACCAAAAGTGAAAAATTGCCATGAAAATTGGATGCTAGCATGAAAATCAGCACATTTTGCATTCAAAGAGCAGTTTTGGTAGCTAAACCTCTATATTTCTTCATGTTTATTGACTATATCAAGCATTTAATCCATTATATCATGTATAGGTATGCCGAATGTCATTTTATAAAACAGTTAAGATAGGTTGAAACTGAAAAAAGTACGCTGATTTTTGTCGCTCATGGTCGATCGACCGCTCTGTACTATTTTGAAACGCGTATATCTTGATCGATTCTTAGTCGATTCGCGAAAACTTTTCTTTCTTTAATGCATTAGAGTATAGGCTTTGTCAGAATAGCTGCTTCGAAAATTCACTCATAGTTAAGTATTCTTATAGGTGTAGCACACCCATTGCAACACAGGAAGTGTCGGCCTGGGGTATTCGCATAATGGTGTCAATAAATAATTCTCATTTCTTTTTGTAAAAAAGGCATTTTCACTAATTTAAAGTGCTATTTTTGGTTTATATCACACTGTTGATCTATTTGTTACATTTTTCAAGCATTGCCATATTAAAATTGTGAGTTTTTAATTTATTTTGCTTATATGGAAATGAGTGTATGAATACAATATTATGGCATCTCAGTGTTTATGTTTTTAAAGGGACCATTCATGCATGAGACAAGTTCTTTCTTAGAAGATACATGACCCCCATTTTTCTGTGGATTTTTTGGTAGCATATGTGTAAGTTATTCATTTTTAATTTGGGCCTAGATATGAATGACAACATGCCATTTAAATTTTAATTCACACACAACTCAATGCAACAATCAATGGGCGTGTTACAACTAGAATAGCCAGAATAGAGTAACTTTTTATTGGAACACCCCGCATTTTAATGATTTTGATAAAACTGGTTTAAACTATTCATGTAAGACAGAAATTAAACATTTCTTTAGATTGCTTTTTTGAAATCATGTATTTAGTTGCAGTTAGTGTAAACCTTGAACTTGACCCCACTTACCACAAATATAAATCCCAAAATTCCTTTCCATATAAGCTACCTACACAGCAAGTTTCATTTCAATATCTCGTTAGTATCTAATATTACTGCCTGAAAACTATTTTTCTATTTTCAGTAACAGTGACATTTACCTTGATGCCAGTGACCTCAAATGCAATCAAAATCTTCTTTTAATTCAAGCTATCTACACACCATGAATCATTCTAATATCTCATTCCCGTCTGAAGTTATTGCCGGGAAACATTTTTTATATTTTTAGAAACAGAGACCTTGACCACAGTGACCTCAAATGCAATCTCAAGCTTCTTTTCTATATATGCTATCCATACACCAAGTTCTGTTCCAGTATCTCATTCCTAACTGAAGTTCTTGGAAACTATGAGTTTGACACCGCCAAATGACATTCCGAAATAATAATCCGAGCTTGACGTTGGAAAACTTGCTATAAAAAGTATGTTTTTAGTAGGAATCGCTTGACTGCTGTTACTAATGAAAATGCACCATTTACTTTACAACATATAACAAATTATTATGAACAATTATCTACTAATAAAAACAATAACTTCTACTAATAAAATGTTTAATGAAATGTAGTGGCTTAAGTGTTGGTCCGTGTGCTTTTATTTGAACTTTTATGTGCGAGTTTGAAGATATGAGACTTATTATGGTTATGGGAGTCCCTAGGTCAAACAAAGGTCAAGGTTGACATGACCTCACTTGGAAATATGTAATCCACCAGATAACTTTAAGCACAAACCCACACTCATGAAACTTTATAGGTACAGTACCCTTGGTGAAAAGACGTGTTTAGAGCCAATAGGTCAAAGGCCAATGTCACCAAAACCTCAAAAGTATGCATAGGTAAATTGCACTTGGTGAGAGGAGGAACCATATTGCTTTTTGGGTCAGTAGATCAAAGGTCAAGGTGACTATAACCTCATATAATCATACCCCCTTTAGAATTAACACCTACACTCGTGAACCTTCATAGGTATGAAGAGAAACCCTATTGGACTTGGGGTCTCCAGGTTAAAAGTAATAATAATGAACTTGTGCTTTCCAACAATTCGTTTTTGATAAATGAGGAAAAACAAAAACATTTAACCACATTTTTTAACAAAAGATCAAACATGTAGTCGGACGGAAGGAAAAATGGAGATCACCAAACCATTACCCGGGATTTACTATTCAATCCAGCTTAGAACTTTAACCCTGTAAAATTATTTTGACTTTAGCATAGGGTCGGACTTAAGTTTCATAGCAAAATCTAAGATGGTATTGAAGATATATATACATTAAAAATAATCCAAACCAAACTTAACCCTGTAAAATTGCTTTTGTTCTTTTTCTTTAAAGTAAAGGTCACTGGTGGGATGGGCTTAATTGGAGGATCAGGGATTACCACAGTGCATGTACTTACATGAGTTTCAAAACAATACCTCTACCTGAAAGGGAATTTTAGTCTGATCATTTAACCAGGAAAGCCATTTTGTGACTTAAGATTTTAGAATCTGTCCACGTTTTGGTTAAGTTGTATGGTTAGGAGGGTACAGTTGGCCGTGAGGATTAGAGTAACAGGGTTATGATTTGGAACGTGGTTATGGTTAAGGCAAGGATAAGTTTAGTCTGTCATATAAAGTGGTAGACAGATTCTAAAAACACTCAAATTTCGCTTATTTGGTCACTACCCCAGCTTTAATGGTCTCACTTTTCACAGAAAAATGCGAGACATAGGGATCACTTTTCTGGCGATGAAGGCAAACTTACAGTGCTGCCGTCAACACTTTGTTAAAGTTTTTTGGCAAGGTTTACGTCATCAATACCTTCAAAGGTATTGCTTTGAAACTCAGGTATGATTTGAAACTCAGGTATGAACATTCACTGAGACAAGCATGGAAGCTTTATATCTTCAATACTGCCAAAGTTATTGCTTTGAAACTGGTTATGAACATTCACTGGGGTAAGCCCCTACCCTAAGACTAAGTCTACCCCACCATTCTTTTATATATATTTATGCTCCTATACAACCGTAGACATTTATTGTTAAGAAATTGCAAGATATATATAGGTTAGACACCTTGTGCTGGCCTTGTTAGTTTTGGGTATCGTTTAGATATGTTTCCTACTTTTTCATGTTTCAGTGACCTCAAAGGCAAACCCAGGTACCATTGCAATATCTCATACCTTACTAAAGCTATAGAAACAGTGACCTCGACATGAACCCAGTGACCCCTTTTGAAGTTTTGTTTCAATATCATATTCTTAACTGGAGTTATTGCCTACTTTGCCACTGACCGTTCCAAGGCGGTAGCCCTATTGTCAACCCTTTTGTGTTTGCGATGTCGTTTGCATTTATAACTACTTTTGCCTTCTTGTTTGTCTGTTTGCGTGTTTGTTTCTGTGTTTTGTGGTTGACTGTCCTCTTTGAATGCTACTTTCCCTGTCCAATCTTTTTATATTTCTTTATTGGCCAGAAACCATTTTTTTATTTTTAGAAACATTAACCTTGACCCCAAATGCATCCCAAGCTTCCTTTCCATGTAAGATACCTACACATCAAGTTACTGTTCTTTCCAATTTCTCATTCCTAACTGAAATTATTGAGTGGTTAACATTTTTTCTATTTTTTAGTAACAAGACACCTTGACTCCAGAGACCACAGTGACCACAAATGCAATCCCAAGCTTCGTATCCATATAAGCTAACAACACCGCAATTTCTCTCTCCTAACAGAAGTTACAGAGCAGAAAAGTTTATTATAATGCTGCTTTCACAAAATGAAGTGGGGGCTATATAGGAATCATGTCTGTAATGTGCTGTTGCATCGTGTCCCATAAACACATTTTGTCATGTCATGTCACGTCCCATCCCATAGCATTACACGTTTTTTATTACTTGAATTCCTTAAAAAGTTTTGAAATCGTTGTTCCCAAACTTCATATACACATAACAACTGATGACCTTATGTCCTTCTAAATCGCCCATTGTTGATGCAAGTTTTGTAACAATATCGCACTCCTACCATCCAGTTATAGAGCGGAAACCATTTTCCGATTTTTAATAACAGCGACCTTCACCTTAACCCCAAATCCCAATTATCTTTTCGATATAAGCTACCTACACGGCAAGTTTTGTTGCAATATCTCACTCCAAAGTTATTGAACAGAAACCATTTTTCTATTTTTAGTTAAAGCAACTTTCGGCTTTATCCGAGTGACCCCAATTGCAATCACAAACTTCATTTCCATATAATCTACCTACCCAGCAAGTTTCATTGCAATACCTCATTCCTAACAGAAGTTATTAAGTAAAAAACATTTTCTATTTTTAGTAACAGTGACCTTGACCACAGTGACCCCAATACAATCCAGAGCTAGAAATCAACAATTTTAGTTTACTTGACCACCATTATAGAAGTTGGGTATAAACATAGAGCTGCTCAAAAATTACTAGACCAATATACTATTCAACAAACAGTTTTATTTTTATTTGCATTTCAGTTTCTTTTCAGGAGTGTTAAATGCATTTTATCTCCACATTTCTTATGTATGAAAAGTAATCCAAGCACCTAAGCACAAAAAAGCATCTCGATCAAGAATTTCTAAAAAAAATAAATAAGGAAAGCACCCCACCCCCACCCACAACTCCCGTCAAACAACATTCGCCATTCTAATAACCAAAGGAAAACCTGATTAAAAAGGACTTAAATGAATGTTTGAAATCTGAAGTCAAGACTTCAGGCTTTCAATTGCAAGTGCCCTCAACCAAAATAATAGGGATAAAGTACATCCAACTGACATGGGTAAAAAAGAGCTGAACCCATGACCTACGGATTCGTAGTCGACTGGGCCAAAGACAGAAATAAGTGGTGAACATCAAGAGAAATACCTAAGACAGAAAATTCTGCGGTTAATTTTCATTGAATATATTACCCTATTTTTTGCACTTCGACCAATAACTTTGTAATTTATAATCCAATCCGAGGAAACTTTAGGAAAATGTTTCTGGCCATATTATCTAGGTAAAGTTTGATAACCAGACACCTATAATGCACCTATAAGTTTGATAAACAGACAGCTATAACCAGACACCTATAATGCCAGAGTTATTGCACTTGGATTTTTAAAAATTGATTTTCGTTAACTTCAGTATTTATAATCCGATCTTAATGAAACTTTACGACAATGTTTATGGCCATAATATGTAGTCCAAGTTCCATGATCAGCAAGATTGCACCTTTACTGATGGAGTTATGGCCCTTGGACTTTTCAAACTCGACTCGTTTCTGACCAATAACTTTTCACATTTATACTTCGATCTTGATGACAGTGTTTAGGGCAATGTTTATGGCCATAATATCTAATCAAAGCCAAGTTTGATAAACAGCCAGATGGCACCTATAATGCAAGAGATAATGGCCCTTGAACTTTTCAAAACCAACTTTCGTTTCTGGCCAATTACTTAAATACTTACCATCTGATCTAAATGAAAATTTAAGAAAGTTTATAGCCATAATATCTAGTCCAAGTTCGATAACCAGCCAGATCGCACCTATGCTAGAGTTATGGCCCTTGGATTTTTCAAAATCGACTTTCGTTTCCGACCAATAACTTTAATATTTATAACCCGATCTTGATGAAACTTTAGGACAATGTTTTTAGCAATAATATCTCAGCTATGATCGCTAATTAGACAGACTGAACATATAATGCTCTCGATTTTTGAAGCTAACCTTTAATAATCAACCATTGGATATTTGAAATTGAACATTTTTGCTGTTCATTACATGGACCCGCCTTAATTCCATTAAGCGATGGGAAAGCTCATATTAGCAGGATTTTATAACAGATATTTAGACAATAAAGCACGTTTAAAACATTTTTCACTGAAAAAATGTGATAAGCTGTTTAAAATTACCTATTAAATGTTTTAATTTTACAACATGCAAGCTTTTTAATCCGAAATTAAGGTTTTATTTCATACCTCAGCCAACCCCGTTTTCGCTTCTTGGAGAAGGGGTTGGATGGGGTATGAAAGTTAATACTCGAATGTCCACTCAATAACTTGAAACATTTATAATCCATTCTTGACGAAACTTTTGGACAATATTTACAGGCATAATAATATATCGGCAAATTTCGATAACCTGTCAGACTGCACCTACATGATGGAATTATGGCCCTTGAAATTTTGTGAAAATTGATGTGCTTCATAAAATTTGAGGCCAATTAATATCATGGCCAAGTTTGATAACCAGCCTGATTTCAATATTATAAGGACTTAATAGCCCTTTGTTTTTCGAAAATAGAATATTTTTTGCCAAGGTTTTTACCTCATATCAACAGATATTTACAGTGGCGGTTCCTATCATGGGGTGGACCATAATTCTCTGAATATGCTTGTGTTTTTTTTACAGTTTTCCATTCTTAGAATTTAAAAAAGTAGGGATAATAGTTATTTTTAAGAAAAATAGGGAAAAATAGGCTCAGATCAAGAAAGTAGAAAAAGTAAAGCCCGCTTGAAAGTCTGTATACTTACATATGTTACTCAATTTGACTATTTTTGACGCTTTTGTCTGCACTCATTGTTCCATTTCAAAGGTGCTTAAAATTAATTTCTAATAGCAACCGTAAACATTTGGCTAGTATCGTGGAGCACTGCTTGGTTCGGTTTTCTCACCTTCTCAAAATGTCAGATATTTGGTCCGTCATTAAATATGAAATATATTTGCAATGTTTGCAATTACTTGAAACTTTACATGAATAAAGAAAAGCAAATATTACAGCTGTCCTGAAACTTTCTCAATGGAAAACTCGTTAAAAGAAATATAGCTATGAGAAATACTTGAATTTTGAGCTTGAGCATGGAACGTCAGTTAAGCAAATTTCAAGAACAAACTTGGGACGGTAATGACTGCCATTTTGGATGTCGCACCGACTTTTAATTTTAACAAATTTGAAAACATTGACATAAGGGGATCATCCAAGTGAAGTTTGGTCAAAATTGAATAAGCGGTGTCAGGGATCTTGTTGACAATTAGACAGACGAACAGATGATGGACAGATAAACAGATGATGGACAGACAAACCGATAATGGTCGGACAAACAGATGATGGACAGATGAACAGATGATGGACAAATGATGGACAGATGAACAGTTAACGGACGGACGGACGGACGGACGGACGGACGAACGAACGAACAGATGACGGACTTAAGTCTTTTTTTGCTCAGGTAAGCTAATAAGATCTTGTTTTTTATTTGTAATTAAAAAATGTATTACTTCAAATTGTTTTGGTTATCTGTTTTAGTGGTCTACAAAAAAGTGTATATATTACTAAATACTTACTTGGGTCTATGCTTAATTGTTGTTTCCATGGATACATTTTACTGAATAAAAATTAGGCAGTAGCTGTTATTTGCTTAATATGCTCAATATTATGCTTTATGTACAACTAGTGTTCCTTAAATTTAATTATATGCAGATCTGTCTGATAAAAATGTCCTGTTTAAAGTTCAGTTAAAATTTAGATCATAGTTTACCGCCACCATTTAAATGTATTTTGTTTGGCTGTGTTTTTGGCGCAATATTTCAAATTGTGTTGGTTCTGTGTTTTAGTGGTCAACAGTGAAGTGAATGTGAACTTCTTTTAACTAAATATAAACTAGACGGGGTCGTTTTTGTAACCAAAAAATATGTCTCCCTCGATAATTTATGAACCAACCCAGCTGAAAGTTGAAAGTTACGCTCTGTACATCATCTCGATATGGTGAACATTTGTGTCAAGTTATTTCAAAATCCCTCTGGCAGTTACGCTGTGCAAGTCGTCTCAATATGGTGAACATTTGTGCCAAGTTATTTTAAAATCCTTCAAGCGGTTCAAGAGATATGTAGAGGACACAAAATATAGTGTATATGACCTTCCAGCTCTAAGTGTGACCTTGACCTTGAATGGATGTGGCTGGAAGATGTACTCTGCATGTTGTCTCAATATGGTGAAGATTTGTGCCAAGTTATTTCAAAATCCCTCAAGCATTTCAAGAGATATTGGAGAGGACACAAAATACAGTGCATATGAGCTTCGACCTCTAAGATCTTGACCTTGAACGGACATGGCTGGCAGTTACGCTCTGCACGTCGTCTCAATATGGCGACCATTCGTGTCAAGTTATTTTAAAATCCCTCAAGCGGTTCAAGAGATATCGAGATGACACGAAATATAGTGCATATGACCTTCGACCTCTAAGTGACCTTGAACAGTACATGTCGACTCTATATGTTGAACTTTTGTGCCAGGTTATTTCAAAATCCCTCAAGCATTTCAAGAGATATGGAGAGGACACAAAATACAGTGCATATGACCTTCAACCTCTAAGTGTGACCTTGACCTTGAACAGACATGGCTGGAAGTCACACTCTGCATGTTGTCTTGATAAGTTGAACATTTGTGCTAAGTCATTTCAAAATCGCTCAAGCGGTTCAAAAGATATGTAGAGGACAAGACTTGTGATGGATAGACAGACATCCAAGCTAAACACAATATGTCTCCCCAGTATGGGGGAGACATAATGCTTGGGGAAAACATGTCTCCCCAAATAGCAAAAGCCTAGCCAGGGCATAGCTACAGTTATACTGAAGTGAAATAAATATTTATTACACAGAGTTATATGAATCCAAGTTTATAAATGGTTCTACTTTTTGTATGCCAGTGTATAAAGGATTTGTGATGGATAATGAAGGAGAAGTGTTGAGAGCTACCTATTTACATATGTATCAAGGATAATGATGCAGAGGTGTTGAGAGCTACCTATTTACATATGTATCAAGGATAATGAAGCTGAGTTGTTGAGAGGTACATGTATGTCAATCTTGCCTATCGTTCTTCAATATGAAGGACCTTTATCTTCCCTAATGTTCTTCAATATGAAGGACCTTTATCTTGCCTATTGTTCTTCAATATGAAGGACCTTTATCTTGCCAATTGTTCTTCAATATGAAGGACCTTTATCTTGCCTATTGTTCTTCAATATGAAGGACCTTTATCTTGCCAATTGTTCTTCAATATGAAGGACCTTTATCTTGCCAATTGTTCTTCAATATGAAGGACCTTTATCTTCCCTAATGTTCTTCAATATGAAGGACCTTTATCTTGCCAATTGTTCTTCAATATGAAGGACCTTTATCTTGCCAATTGTTCTTCAATATGAAGGACCTTTATCTTGCCAATTGTTCTTCAGTATGAAGGACCTTTATCTTGCCGATTGTTCTTATTTAAATCTGATGACTTTTAAGCCTCATATGTTGACTAATTATAAAAAATAAGGCCAAAAAGAAACATAGGTGTGTTTCCGCTTGCCCGACACCCTGATTTTAAGGAGCACCCTAAAACTTTCTATGCCAAAACGAAAATCAGATTTGCTCTGAATGATGATTTCACATAGCTTACTTACATTGGCGTAGCTCTGCATAGGCCCTGTAGGCCCGGGCCTACGCCTAATTTTCAGAAATAGAAAAATTCAAAATTCAAAAAATGCGATAAAAATCGGGATGGGGGTGAGGGGGTGGGGAGGGGTGGAGGGGGGCTGTATAGTAAGGGCAGCGTAGTAACCAGAAAATATTATTATCATATATATTTGTTTAGTTATCTTTGCCCTTCTTAAAGTCTAAAATATACGTCAGCACGCACCTAATGCATTCTAACATTAAAAAAATCGGGGGGTGGGTGAGGGGGATGTCCCCGGACCCCACTAGCATAATAACTTTAACTGTGGGCCTATGCCATCAAAAAGGCCAAGCTACGCCCCTGACTTACATCATGGAAGTGAAACATAATTTATATTTTCTTTAATCCACTGGGCAATGGTGGTATAACCATGCAATTTATTACCAAATTACACAGCTGTGTAAAATATTTAGGTACTTTACACCATACGATTTGCCTGGAATGTCATATGACACTTCAGATTTTTTCTTTCAGGTAAACAATGCGAAGCTATTAAAACTATTAAACTGTTTAGTAAAATGCATGTCAAGCAGTGGTCTTCCGGTTTAAAGTGTCTCAGTATTATTTGTAACAGGAACGTATAATTTAACTGGGGATTTCTTATATCTTAACTAACAACATAACAGAGAAACTTTCACCTTGTATTATCAACTTGTATGGGTTTGATGTGATAAATAGAATCTCGCAAAGAAAAGGCAAGGAAAAATATCAAGAAGAAGAAAAGAAGAAAATGCCTAACAACCTACCCTATTTTTTTACAGCATGCAATAGGAAACACACATATTTTTTCTTTTTAGCCTAAAGTGAAGTAGCAGGACAAAATATTGTTTGGTAATTCAACATAGTCATGATAATGCTCTGATTAAGTGCCATGCCAGATAATTTAAGGCTTTAGTCTGGATTTTTTATATTGAAATATTTTATATTGAAATACTGTCTCATTATTGAATATATTCTTCTTCCGATTCTTCTTCCGATACTTGAATCTATTTTATTGGGTAAACAACCCTCCAACAGCCGAATTAATTGCACTTTGAAACTTGAAGACACAAAGACAGAGGGAGAAAGTGTACAGAAGTATCTGAGATTTCCCTATTATATTTAGGGAGGAAGGGATGGAGGGAGGATTTCAATGTTTTTTCCATTTAAAATGCACACGACAGATGGAGGGAATGAGGGATAGGGGGGATGGGGATGGGATGGGACATGGTGAGGTGGGGTGGGTGGGGGTTGGTGGGTTGGGGTGGGTTGGGGTGGGGTGGGGTGGGGTGGGTGAGGGTGGGGTGGGTGAGGGTGGGGTGGGGTGGGGTGGGGTGGGGTGGGGTGGGCTGGGCTGGGCTGGGCTGGGCTGGGGTGGGAAGGAGGGAGGAAGGGCATGTGACATCTGCATTTTAAATGGAAAAAACATTGAAATCACTTTGCCTTATTGCCTTATTTATGCAATACATGTATCATTTTTACTTTAAACCTCTTTGCATATAATTAAATAAAATTTTGCGCTTACAAATAGACTAACTCGAAAAATTACCTAGCATGGCACCTTAGGGCATTATCATGCCTTTATGTTGAGTGTTGCAAAGATTTTTACACGATACGCAGCTTTCTTGTTATAAATCCAACACATATATAATGGCTTAAAAGTCGTCTTGTTGCTGATATTACTAAAGCATGTGTGTTTGTGTGTGTGTGTGTGTGTGCAGGAGGTGGAGGGGGTGTGGGGGCGTTATACCCCTCTGCATCTGACAGTGTGTTTGTGAGATTGCAGTGGTGTTGTATTCTACCCCGACAACTACACAGGGACAACAGACGATGGACAAATGATCCCTAAGTGTCTGCCATGCTACAAAGGCAACACTATTAAAGTGATTTTTTCCATTTAACTCATGATAAATTACAGATTTTCATAATCGATCGTAATAATCGAATGCCTAAGTAACTGACAATCGGTTACAATCAATTAGTCGGTACATCGCTAGACTCATGTTTGCTTCAATCAAGCATACATCTTCTTTTGCTTCTTTCGAGTTTTTTAAGGACCAATACTTGTTTCGAATGAATTTTGGAACAACTGAAACAAGGAAAAGCTTGAGGAAGAGGCTTGTAGAAAGTGTCAAATACAGATGGCAAGTTTACATGAAGCAAATACGAATGAGAGATTGACAATTTAAGGTTAGGTTGAGTCAAAGGTGCTTGTATTACTGTCAACAGCACACAACACAGTAATGTTTCTGTGACAAAACACAACAGGATGGACTATATAGTGGATGTTGAAATTGACTTGATGCATTTAGATTGTTTTGAAGTAACCTTATTATCCCTCATTCCAGTAGATGTGAATAATACATTCTTTATTATTATTATTAATTATTGTATTATTATTATTATTACTATTATTATTAATTATTATTACTATTATTATTACTATTATTATTATTATTATTATTTTTATTATTATTATTATTACTATTATTATTTTTATTTTATTTTTTATTTTTATTATTACTATTATTATTATTATTATTTTTATTATTACTATTATTATTATTATTATCATTATTACTATTACTATTACTATTATTATTATTATTATTATTACTATTATTACTATTATTACTATTATTATTATTATTTTACTATTTTGTTTTTATTATTATTGTTAATTATTATATTATTATTATTATTATTATTATATTATTATTATTATATTATTATTATTATTATTATTATTATTATAATTACTATTATTATTCTTATTACTATTATTATTTTACTATTATTATTATTACCATTATTAATATTATTATTATTTTTACTATTAATATTATTATTAATTATTTTATTGTTTGTACATACTATTATTATTATTATTAATACTACTCTTCTTCTATTTCTGTTTCTGCTTGTCCTTATTGTTTCTAATTCTTCAATCTATTTGATTTGGTTAACAAAACCCCAACAGCTAACTTAAATGCGTTTTGGAGAAGTCAAGCTCAATGTGGAGCACTGTGGTCTAGTGACAGAGCGTTGGATCCATGATCCAAAAGTCGTGGTTCATCACCATTGCCGTATGCATTGTGTCCCTGAGCAAGACACTTTATCTGCATTGCTTAGTAATGGTTCTACCCAGGAAGACATCGAGAGTGATTCAAATGAGTTCATAGAGCTTTAGTTACAATTGATGCAAAATAAAAAATAAGTTTAAACTAAGCTCAATTCATCATTTAAACCTCATGAATATCAAGAAATATTTAATGAAATGCTTGGAAACAATTTGACAAGACACTGAAATAACCACACCTTAACATTATCCCAAAAATAATCAATCTTCTAGATGCTCTGGCATACCAGTGGCCCATTGGGAGAAATTTGAAAGTTGGTATAATGTTGTGACGGTGACCGGACCGCAACTACAATATTACAATATTACCTATTCAGTGAGATATTATAATAAAATGAGTTTGCGCAGATGTAAACAAATTGGACATAATTTTGTAACTGTGATAACAGATGGATGGACGGACTATGCCGCAACATAATATGAACTCCATTGTTACCAGGCCAATTGGTCTGGTTTTCGAACTTGACCGAGTTTTATCAAGATTGAAAAACAAATATTCAAGTTATTGAGCGGACATCAGCAAAATAGTCAATTTTCAATAATTAAAGGGCCATAACTCTGTTGTTACCGGGACGATCTGGATGGTTTCCGAACTTGAAATGAACTGAATTGGAGTTTTATGGCGCACCAACACATGCCTAACAGGAATGAACATGCCAAGCTCATCCTCCATGTACATCGAGTAGGGCTGCTGCGAGTAACCGGGTACTCGAATATCCACGAGTTCAGCCAGAAATTCGGATACGAATATTCGTCACTTCCGAGATCGCTGGATCGCGATATTTTTTATTTATGTTTACCTTATGAGAATTCCATAAAACAAGTTGATTAGAGCACCTGAGATAGATTCCTTTGGGCAATTATAATGCTGGTTAGTAGAGGTTATACGTGCCATATTTGCTAACCGGAAGTAAACATTACAATAAGTAGAGCTAGCAACATGTTTACATTTGAATAAAATCTAAAACAAAAATTGTCGAAGTACACTTTGTTTAAAGTCACCAAAAACGAAAAGAAATACAAATTCATAATTATAGAATTAAATATATTCCCCTTATGATTGATGTTTCCCCCCCCCCCGCTCAGATGCGCAGTGGAGCATGCATAATCCCATTGAAACAATGAATCAGTAGCCAACATGATCATGTTTTTGCAGCGTCGTATCAAAGTGAAAGCGATCTTTTTGTCTGTTGCTATTTTAAATCACTGATTATGTATGTACACTCTTTTCCATTACTACAATCAGAATAGAAAACAACATGCAAGTTGCAGCAAAAAGCAGAATCAAGGATCAGTGTATTGACATTATGAAAATTTGTAAATTATATAAGTTATGTTTGCAGCACCCCTGGTAAACAGCATAAACATTTTGAAAAAATGATATATATATCATGTTTATGCTGTTTACCTGGGGTGCTGCAAATATTTATTAGTGTTTCACAAAGTATGTGATGCTAATATTTACTTATGATAGTAAATTGTCTTCATGACAGCTATTTTTCTTTCTTTAAAATTGTAAAAGCTGATTCGTGGTTCGATCTATGAATCGTAAGCACTGACTCGTGGATCAGATCGGATCGCTACTTACCCGACGATCCACAGCCCTAACATCGAGATAAATTATGGAGAATGGGCCTAGAACCTTCTCACCTGCAGAACTGCAGAGTTGCTGCAAATTCTATTGTAGACACTCCATTTAAGCTGGAGCCACGTTTATTGTTTTTCTGCCACTGCTCTAGTGATGTGAGCGAGATGGCACCTGAATCATTGCTGTGGTCATGATGAAGACCTTTAATGAGTATATGAACAAACAAGAGCTGTCGGAGAACAGCGCAGCTCGACTATTCGTTTTTTCGGAGAATAATAAATTTATAGCTGGTATATACCATCAGCTACAACAATGTGGGGTGGGGTTGGGAGCACAACATAACTATGTGTAAGAATTGACCAAAACTACACAGAAATATGTAAAAAAAAACAAAAAAATAGAGTTTTGAGTGGGGTGCGGGGTGGGGGTGGGAGAGAGGCGGGGGTGGATGGTGGGGGGAGTGGGGGTGGTGAGGGCAACATATATGTTTAAGAAGCTATGTAATTATTCACCAAAACAACACAAAAATATGGAAAAAAAAAAATGGAGTTTGAGTGGGGATGGGGTAGAGGCGTGTGGTGGGGAGGGCAACATGTGTAAGAATTGACTAAAACAACAAAGAAATATGTAAAAAAAAAAAATTGTGTGTGGTGGGATGGGTGGGTGGGGGGGGGGAGAGAGGCAGGGTTAGGTGGGGTGGGGGGTGAGGGGGCAACATATATGTGTAAGAATTGACAAAAGCAACACAGAAATATGTAAAAAAAAAGTTTCAAGTGGGGGTGGGGGAGAGTGGGGGGAGAGGCGGGAGTGGGTTGGGGGCGGGGCAACATATATGTGTAAGAATTGACATATATTGGGGGTGGGGGGGGGGAACAGGGATAGTTGCAACATATATGTGTAAGAAAGGACTAAAACAACACAGACATATGTAAAAAAATTAGATTTTCAAGTGGGGGTTGGGTGGGGGGGAGCGGGAGTGGGTTGGGCAGGGGCGGGGGGTGGAGGGGGCAACATATGTGTGTAAGAATTGACTAAAACAACAAACAAATATAAAAAAAAAAAGTTCCAAGTATCGGGCGGGGTGGGGGGGGGGATGGGCTGAGAGGGGTGGGGGGGAGGGAGGGAGGGAGGTTGCAACATATATGTGTAAGAATTGACAAAAGCAACACAGAAATATGTAAAAAAAAAGTTTCAAGTGGGGGAATGGGATGGGGGAGAGCGGGGGTAGAGGCGGGAGTGGGTTCGGGGCGGGGGGAGGGGGCAACATATATGTGTTAGAATTGACTAAACAACAAAGAAATATGTAAAAAAATAAAACAAAAATTCTAATGTGGTGGGGGGGGGGGGGGGGGGGGGGGGGGGGGGGAGAGGGGGGGTAGGTGGGGGGGGGGGGGGGGGGCAACATATATGTGTAAGAATTGACAAAAGCAACACAGAAATATGTAAAAAAAAAAGTTTCAAGTGGGGGAGGGGGATGGGGGAGAGCGGGGGGAGAGGTGGGAGTGGGTTGGGGGCGTGGGGAGGGGGCAACATATATGTGTAAGAATTGACTAAAACAACAAAGAAATATGTAAAAAAAAAAAGTTTCAAGTGTGGGGGGGTGGGGGGGGTTGGGATGGGGTTAGAGTCGGGTGGGGGGGACGGGGATGGTTGCAACATATATGTGTAAGAATTGACTAAAACAACAAAGAAATATGGAATTGACTAAAACAACAAAGAAATATGTAAACAAAAAAAGTTTCAAGTGTGGGGGGGTGGGGGGATTGGGATGGGGTTAGAGGCGGGGTGAGGGGGACGGGGATGGTTGCAACATATATGTGTAAGAAAGGAATAAAACAACACAGACATATGTAAAAAAAAATAAAAAAATAATTAGATTTTCAAATGGGGGTTGGGTGGGGGGGGGGGGAGCGGGAGTGGGTTGTTGGGGAGGGCAGGGGGCGGGGGGCAGAGGGGGCAACATATGTGTGTAAGAATTGACTAAAACAACAAACAAATATGAAAAAAAAAGAAAAGAAAAAAAGTTCCAAGTATGGGGCGGGGTGGTGAGGGGTTGGGGGGGGGGGTGATGGGGTGAGAGGGGGAGGGAGGGAGGTTGCAACATATATGTGTAAGAATTGACAAAAGCAACACAGAAATATGTAAAAAAAAAAATTATAATAATTTCAAGTGGGGTGGTGGGGAGGGGGGGGGCGTGGTGGGGGAACTTATGTGTGTAAGAATTGACTAAAACAACACACAAATATGTAAAAAAAAAAAAAAAAGGTCCAAGTGTGTGGCGGGGTGGGGGTTGGGGGGGGGGGGGGGGGGATGAGGGGGGAGAGAGATATATACATGTTTACATGCAAACCTAGATCTGCCTTTATTGCACATTTTATGGGCCATCACAATTTGGGCTCCATGGGAGCCCAGAATTTGCAGAAGACAAAATTACTTATCCAACCCTTTACAACATACTATAAAGAAACCAATTCCAAAATTTAGTTCAGCTAGGACAAAAAATGTAAGAGATATAGACCTGTAAACACAGCTTACACGCAAAATTTGATGTGAAACAGACATATTTTAAGGGCTATCAGAATTTGGGTTCCATGGGAGCCCAGGGGTTACAGGAACCAAAATGACTCAAGAAGCCCTTACGATAATGCTATAAGGAAGCTAATGGCCAAATTTGGTTGTGCTAGGGTAAGAATTGTAAGAGATATAGACTTGTAAACTCAGCTTACACGCAAAATTTGATGTGAAATGGGGCACATTCTATGGGCTATCATAATTTGGGTTCCATGGGAGCCCATGGGTTACAGGAACCAAAATTGCTTATGCAGCCCTTAAGATAATGCTACAAGGAAGCCCATGAACAAATTTGGTTGTGGTAGGATAAGAAATGTAAGAGATATAGACTTGTAAACACAGCTTACACGCAAACCTTGATGTGGGACGCCGACGCCGACGCCGACGTCGACGCCAACGCCGACGCCGACGCCGGGGTGATTACATAAGCTCTCTTATTCTTCGAATAGTCGAGCTAAAAATGATAAAAATAAATATGAATTTGTGGGGTTCTACTATTCTGCCTACCCATCCTGGTTTTCAAACTTGACCGAGATATTATGCATATTAACATTATTTCCAAGTTTCATAATGATTGGATAATATTTGTTCGAGTTAGGGAGCGGACATCGATAAAATTGTCAATTTCCAAAAATTAAAAGGTCATACATAACTCCTTTGTCACGGGCCATCATGTGGGCTGGTTTTCAGACTTAACCGAGATATTATGCCCATAAACATTATTTCCAAGTTTCATAAGGATTGGATAATATTTGTTTGAATTAGGGAGCGGACATCATTAAAATTGTCAATTTTCAATAATTAAAGGGATATAACTCCGTTGTTACCAGAGTGATTGGGCTGGTTTCTGTACTTGACCTAGACATGATGCCCATAAACATTATTCCAAAGTTTTATAAAAATTGAATAACAAAATATTCAAGTTATAAAGCGGATATCGATAAAATTGTCAATTTTCAATAATTAAAGGGCCGTAACTCCGTTGTTACCGGGTTGATTGGGCTTGTTTTTGAATTTGACTGAGATATTATACACAAACATATTTCCAAGTTTCATAATGATTGGATAATATTTGTTTGAGTTAGAAAGCGACATCGCAAAACTTAACGGACTAACGGACAACGTCACAACATAATACGTATGATGGGCATATAAAATTTAATTTTAAGCCACCTTTTGTCATAATTCTAGCTCTTTTGATAGGTGAAATAGAATCTGTAGCAGAAACAGAATGACCCTCAGATTTACCAAAAAAAACGTCTCAAAAAAGATTAATTTTGTAACTACAGGAGAGAACCACACAGGTGGCAGTGTGTTTCATCCAACTGGAAGCGGGGGGAGCCATACCACTTCAGGGTGATGGCAGTGAATGAGTGTGGCCCAAGAGAGCCACTGCCTTCAACTGAGGCCACCATCTTGGATCCTCTTCCAACAGGTGAGTCAATCTACAGGCGTGATGCTAGGACTAGTTGGCCTGGTGTCAGAAACAAGTTGGGAGGAAAAGTAACAAGAAAACAATACAAAGTATCCCGAGCCTTCCAGAATATTTGAACAGGAGAACTTTTGATTTAAAATAAACAGACACAGAAGTGAATCTATAGTTGCCATCTAGATATCATATGTATTAAACTATGGCTTATTTCCACTTTTAAGTAGCAATATCTATTCTGACAAAACACCAATGCTGGGGTATTTATCACCTTAATTTAGTTAAAATTCTAGTTTCTTTTGTTTTTGACGAGAACTTTGAATGAAACAGAATGACCCTGATGTACAAAAATAAGAGGTCTCAACTTTTCCACTGAAAAGGAGTGATGAAAGATTAATTTTGTAACTACAAGTCACAATTTGTGATATACCGAATTTGTCACAGGGGACCCAATGCTACGGTCGGGTGATGGCGGTAAATCCATATGGCCTCAGTGATCCACTGTAACCACCAGGGGCCATCATGCTCAGGATCCACTTTAAACTGGTGTTTTTAAGGGATGATTTGTATAAATTTTAAAGAGTACCATATAAGGATGCTTCCTGTGTATTTTTTTGACCAAATTCTATCCAGCAGTTCTTGAGAAGAAATTGTTTAAACAATTTTCTATTTTTTGCAATGGTGACTATGTGTTTGATGGATCGGGAAGATTTGTATTAATATGAGAGGACCACTTATTAAATAGAATGCTTCCTGTGAAGATTCATCAAATTCTACCCAAAAGTTCATTAGAAGAAATTGTTTGAACAATTTTCTATCTGTAGTAATGGCTGCCATATTTGTTGATGGATCAGGATGATTTGTATAAATCTCGGAGAAACCATGTGAGGATGCTTCCGGTAAAGTTTCGTCAAATTCTACCTAACAGTTCATGAGAAATAGTTTAAAAGATTTTATTATTTTCAGTTATGGCTATATTTGTTGATTTGTAAAATCTGAGAGGAGCACACAAGGATGCTTCCTATGAATGCAGTCTATGGTGCGTCATCGCAATTTCCTGCACCCACCTTAATGTGTTGAGGCCGGGCAGTTAAGTGAATATATGGTTATTGGGTGGGAATCTCATGAGTTTCCAAGTTATAACCCAAGGGCTCTGTCCCAGTTAACCATAGGTGGTTAAATATTTCTGCTTGCTATTATTGAAGTTCTGTCCTTATTCTGGCACATCTCATTCCAAATTGTCATAACAATTGAGTGTGGTACTTCTGACACACAATTTGATCTGCTTCAGAGTGACCTCACTCTTTATGCTTTTATAGGGATCCTTCTATAGAAGTATAAAATATGGGATCACTATAAAGCAAGTCAAATTAATTATCAACAGTGCCATATTCTATGGTTCTGCCAAATTGGAGAGGTGCTGGAATAAATGGATACATTTCCACAATAGCAAACTTTGATATTAAACCATCTATATCTTGATCACAATGAATTACAGAAACACACAGGATGGAATTGTTATTGACAGGGCCTGTCAACGCAATATCTGGGGTTTAGACATCTGGTTTAGAAGCATAAGGATGGCCACCAAGATCTGGAAGTTCCATCTTTTCCATCTAGGAAGGATCTTTTGGCAAATAACTGAACAAGAGTGCCAAAAATTACAATATATTCCCGTCAAAAATATGGGGCAGATCAAATGCTGAATTTATCATCTAAATTGTAACACTTATAGTATGGTTTCAACAATCCAAGGGTCATAACTCGAGTATTATATGTGCAATCTGGCTGGATCCACCTATCTACAAGTTTCATCAAGATTGGATCATAATTTTCAGTTACTGAGCAAATACCACAAAAACAGAAAATGAACACCCTAAGGGGTAAAAATTCAAAGGGAATAAAATTCAGAAGCAAGAATTTACTGTTGTGCAGAGCACTTTCCATGATTTTATCCATGGCCTAAAACAATTATGATCACTCAGGTGGACCAAATTGTGATAAAAATATAAAAATGCCATTTGCTCAACCATTTGACAGAACAGATTGGAACTTCATGCATGTGTTCATTGTACAAGGTGTACACTACACTACAAGGTGTACACTACACCACAAGGTGTACACTACACTACAAGGTGTACACTACACACCAATAGTATTTGTGTCCCCGGATATTCATCAGTTTGTGACAGTTTAAAGTCATTATTTGGCAGCATATGATTTTCATTGTCCCAATATTTAGATCACCCATTTCCATGTCATAACCACTCAATATAACAAACAAAGTCTGGTTATCACTCAAACTTAACTTTGAAGAAGGCAGCCCTGATTGCCAGGTGAGATATTATAAGAACCAAATGAATTCAGATTGACTGTGTTGGAGGTTATGCCCCTTGTCTAGTTAGAAGTAGACTTTAAAGTAATCAAACTGGAGTTTGCTTACATCATTCTTGTCTTAGATTTGATGTGGTATCGTATTTATACGTTTCAGATTAGAGAATTGAATTGAATTGGGGATTTAAGGTGCACCAACACACGAACGGTTATATGGCGCCTAACAGGAATGAACATGCCAGGCTCATCCTCCATGTACATCGAGATAAAATATGGTGAACGGGTCTAGAACCTTCTCACCCTGAACTGCAGAGTTGCTGCAAGATCTATTGTAGACACTCCATTTACGCTGGAGCCACGTTATTGTTTTTCTGCCACTGCTCTAGTGATATGAGCGAGATGGCACCTGAAAAAATGCAGGGGTCATGATGAAGACCTTTAATGATCATGAACAAAAAATGATAAAATGAACATGCATTCTGGGGGGTGGGGGGGTTCTACCCCTCTGCCTTTCCCTCCAACGGGATCTGCAGTGGCCCTATTCTTTGCCCCATAACCGAACGGGGCCCCCGAGAACCACACGGGGCTCAGATTAGAGAAGTGCAAGATAAGGAGGAAGGCTGCAGTGGTTTAATATTTGTAAAGATTTTATATTTGTTTTTAATACAATAGTATGATAAAATCTATCAATGTATGGTTCTTTAAAACTATGCATGACAAGCCAGTAAAGTTCTCTAAATGAACACTGCATTCGAGAAGAGGGTTTGAGTTATCAACTCATTGTGGGTTTTGAGTTGTTATCAACTCACAGTGGGTTTTGAGTTGTTATTGACTAGATATGGAACTAGAGTTATTATCCACTTATAGTGCGACTAGTTATTATCCACTTATAGTGGGACTGGTTATTATCCACTTATAGTGGGGGGACTACAGTTGTTATCCATTTGTAGTGGGACTAGTTATTATCCACTTATAGTGGGACTACAGTTGTTATCCATTTGTAGTGCGACTAGTTATTATCCACTTATAGTGGGACTAGTTATTATCCACTTATAGTGGGACTGGTTATTATCCACTTATAGTGGATCTACAGTTGTTATCCATTTGTAGTGGGACTAGTTATTATCTGCTTATAGTGGGACTACAGTTGTTATCCATTTGTAGTGCGACTAGTTATTATCCACTTATAGTGGGACTACAGTTGTTATACACTTGTAGTGCGACTAGTTATCCACTTATAGTGGGACTACAGTTGTTTTCCACTTATAGTGGGACTACAGTTGTTATCCATTTGTAGTGGGACTAGTTATTATCCACTTATAGTGGGACTAGTTATTATCCACTTATAGTGGGACTAGTTATTATCCACTTATAGTGGGACTACAGTTGTTATCCATTTGTAGTGGGACTAGTTATTATCCACTTATATTGAGATGAGTTGTTATCAACTAACATATCTTAGAGGAAGGTGTTGTTAAAATTTGATTAAGATCGGACATGGTAATGCTGAGATATAACAAAAACTTAATTTCGCCCTGCCCAAACTTAAACAAAAAGGTTAACGTAATGGATATTTTTGTGAAAGTGAGGTCACAGTGACCTAGTTTTCAGGATACGGTCAGTACTTGATGAGAGGAAGGTGTTGTTAAAGTTTGATGAAGATTGGACACGGTAATGCTGAGATAAAGGCATTTTTTGGAGAAAGTAGGTCACAGTGACCTAGTTTTCAGGGTATGGTCAGTGCTTGATGAGAGGAATGTGCTGTTAAACTTTGATGAAGATCGGACATGGTCATGCCGAGATATATAAAAAACACAAAATGTTGACGCCCACACCCTGCCGCTGCCTGCCTCCCTGGTTTATGCCAATCTATTAACCGATTTTTTTTCCACTGAAGGTGATGAATACCCCTGCTTAAACTCTAATTCAAACAAAGGGCCATCATTCTGTAAGAAATTAGGCAATCAACAACGTTTGATGGAGAGAAACATAAGGTCATCAGTTGTTATGTGTATATGAAGTTTGGGAACAACCCATTTAAAACTGTTTGAGGAATTCAAGTAATAAAAATGTGTTACGCGACAGGATTTTACGCAAAGGGACCAGACAAAAATGTGTTATGTGACGCGACGGGATGTTAAAGACAACGTGATTCCTTTCCTTACTTTGTGAAAGTGGGAGTATAAAAAGTTGTGGAGTGAAGGTGCCCATGCTTTTTACTACTAAGTGATTTTTTTACCTTTTTTCAAAGGTACATTTTCAATTGGGAAAATTTAGGGTTCGTCATCATCCATCTGAATCTCTTTAAACTTTTTAAACACAGAGCTTATGCTCTACAGGCCCTTTGCGTCGTTCTTTTTCAACTTTTTTACATAATATTTTGAATTATGTGACATGATGGCAATTGTTGATATTGAAGAAAATCTTGGTTAAAGAATGCCTTTCATCATTGTATCGTATAATACTATGCTGCGACAAAGCGTTCGATTGATCCTGGTGACAAAATATAAAAGCGAGACGCCCATTGGATAGTATGTACCTGCAGGCGACTACAAGGTTGTTGTACAAATGGGGGTAAAAGCGGCAAATGTTCTAGATAATGAACTAGCTCTTTAGCATAATGATTATTGTTATCGAGATACAGTACGGCTTTTACCCCAACCTGGTTGTACGACGATATCCGTTTTGGCGGAAATTACAATGGAATACGCTTACGGAAAGCACTTTTCCCAATACTTAAGTGTTAATTTAATATTTCAAATTTGTGTATCATTCTTATTGGGAAAATATGCATTAAATTGGGAGCTTTTTTTTCTAGGGGAAGCTGCCGATATTCGGTAGTAAAAGCGACCAAAAACATCACTGCTACTAGGTCAGAGTCGAGATCTTGACAATTTGATAGTACAGGGAGGACTGGGCAAATTAATTTTACCTTCTGAAGAAGTACTTTTACAAGTGTATATACATTTACTCTTAATTTACAATTATGAAATACATCTTTTAGTTTGTGCAGATACTTACACCTTAAACATGACAATTTTAAGGAACGATTGTTCATTTTTATATAGAAGAATGCCAAAACAAACACTCGGGGACCAAACAATGAAAGAAAGCAAATTTCAGAAGACTGACTGGAGGACAGAACTAAGGGAGAGATTGAAACTGAATTATTAGCTAGAAATGTGTCCATGGGACATGGATCCACTCAATGAAAATAATCCTCGGAAAACGTAAAATTTTAAGTTAAATGTGTCATAACTCCGGTAAGGTCGATTTTTATGCCAAATCCGTATGCACATCTTAACATCAAAAGTAAGCATCCTGTCAGTTTCGAAAGAATCAGTTGAAAACTATGGGACGATATAGACACACAAGATACTTCTAGACCACCAATACCTTTAGGTATAACCAACAGATGACCAATAGTTGGTACATTGTGGCAACTTTAACCCTTACACACATCATGTTACGCTCCTATAGACGATATAGACACACAAGATACTTCTAGACCACCAATACCTTCAGGTATAACCAACCGATGACCAATAGCTGGTACATAATGTGGCATCTTTAACCCTTACACACATCATGTTACGCTCCTATAGACGATATAGACACACAAGATACCTCTAGACCACCAATACCTTCAGGTATAACCAACAGATGACCAATAGTTGGTACATTGTGGCAACTTTAACCCTTACACACATCATGTTACGCTCCTATAGACGATATAGACACACAAGATACTTCTAGACCACCAATACCTTCAGGTATAACCAACAGATGACCAATAGTTGGTACATTGTGGCAACTTTAACCCTTACACACATCATGTTACGCTCCTATAGACGATATAGACACACAAGATATTTCTAGACCACCCATACCTTCAGGTATAACCAACAGATGACCAATAGTTGGTACATTGTGGCAACTTTAACCCTTACACACATCATGTTACGCTCCTATAGACGATATAGACACACAAGATATTTCTAGACCACCAATACCTTCAGGTATAACCAACAGATGACCAATAGTTGGTACCTTGTGGCAACTTTAACCCTTACACACATCATGTTACGCTCCTATAGACGATATAGACACACAAGATATTTCTAGACCACCAATACCTTCAGGTATAACCAAAGATGACCAATAGTTGGTACATTGTGGCATCTTTAACCCTTACACACATCATGTTACGCTCCTATAGATGATATAGACACACAAGATATTTAGACCACCAATACCTTCAGGTATAACCAACAGATGACCAATAGTTGGTACATTGTGGCATCTTTTAACCCTTACACACATCATGTTACGCTCCTATAGACGATATAGACACACAAGATATTTCTAGACCACCAATACCTTCAGGTATAACCAACAGATGACCAATAGTTGGTACATTGTGGCATCTTTAACCCTTACACACATCATGTTACGCTCCTATAGACGATATAGACACACAAGATATTTCTAGACCACCAATACCTTCAGGTATAACCAACAGATGACCAATAGTTGGTACATTGTGGCATCTTTAACCCTTACAGACATCATGTTATGCTCCTTATAAGAAACATTCTGGTGATTTTTGGTAAAAACCTTGCAAATAATGATTTAGATATAAACAAACAAACTAACTGACAAACATATACCGCTAAGTCAAGATCAGTATATACACCCGGATGACATTGTGTTCGCGAAGTCGAGATCCATAAACTGTTTTGACAAAAATGCAAAATCTCTCGTGTTCAAACTTTGGACCCCTGTGGCATGATCATTTTTCACCCTGGGGATTTCATTTGAACAAATTGGATAGCCTAGGGGTTTCCGATCGTTTGTAAGGAAAAACACGGAAATCTGTTCAAAGGTTCTTGAGAAAAAGATTTTCAAGGTTTCAACCTTTTCTGGTCAAGACCACCGTCTTCGATGACGCATTGACCTAATTTTCACAAATCTGAGGGGAAGTTGTTTGAAGAAGCGGCTAATGATGGATGGACGATGAACAAAGAGTGATCTCAATAGATCACTTTGAGGTCTGCTCAAATTTAGCTGTTTATTGAATTTGTTTAAGCGTTTATTGATATAAACATTCTTGACCAAGTTTGATAAAGATCAAATGAAAAATGAAGTTTCCTAGAGATTTAACAAAACAAAATATAGCATTTTTCAATAAATCAAGGGTCATAACTCTGGTGTTCCTAATCTAGTGCTTAAACTGATATCAACAATTTTACCAAGTTCGGTTGGTAAAGTTTCAGACACAAAATGAAGGTGCTAGAGTGTTCACAAGGTGCAATATGGCATTTTTCAATAAATCAAGGGCTACAACTCTGGTGTTTCCAATGCATTATAACAGCTGGTTTTCAAATATGATTCATCTTTCACTGATATCAACAATCTGGCTAAGTCTGGTTTAGATCAATTACAAAATGAATTTGCCCGAGTTTTCACAAAGCAGAATATGGCATTTTCCAATAAATCAGGGACCATCAATCTGGTGTTACTAATCTGATATAGGTGTTTTTCGAACTTGTCTAAACTTTCATCAACATCAACAATCTGGCCAAGTTTGGTAAAGATCAAATAAAAATGAAGGTGTTGGAGTGTTCACAAGACTGAATATGGCATTCTGAAATAAATTAAGGGCCGTAATTCTGTTGCAACTATTCTGATACGTTTGATTTTCAAACATTTCCAAGCTTTCAATAATATCAACAGTCTGGCCAAGTTTGGTGAAGATCAAATACAAAATGAAGATGTTAAAGTGTTCAAAAGGCTGAATATGGCATTTTTCAATTAATTCAAAGGCACATAACTCTGATGTTACCTATCCCATATAGTTGGATTTCAAACTTGTCCAAGCCATCATCAATATCAACAATATGCCCAAGCTTGGTATAGATAAAATACAAACAAAATGGAGGTGCTAGAGTTTTGACAAAGCTGAATATGGCATTTTTTCAATTAATCAAAGGGCCATAACTCAGGTGTTCCTAGTGCGATATAGCTGGGTTTTGAACTTACCCAAGCTTTTATTAATATCTGCAATCTTGCCGAATTTGGTAAAGTTCAAAATGAAGGTGCTATAAAATCCACAAGGCAGAATATTACATCTTCCAACAAACCAAGGGCCATAACTCAGGTGTTACCAAAGCGATCTGACTATTTATTGAACTCCTACAAATTGTCATCGATATAATGAATGAATGGTGTTTTACGGAATGTCGACACATAAATAGGTCATATTGTGCGCAAAAATTCATCAATATAAAGACCCTGGTAAAGTATGATTAATATCCGATTAATAATGCAGGCCCTATCATGAACAATGAAGGCCCTATCATGAACAATGAAGGCCCTATCGTGTTCACTAGGAAAAAGTTAACAGATGGACGAAGGCCAGATGGAGGACAACTCACCATCCCATCAGCTCTGCTGGCCTTAGGCCTGTAGAGATTCAAAACCAGTACAGCTAAAAAAATCCTATTTAATTATATAAAAGCAGGTTTAAAGTAAAAATTATACTGAAATAATAAATCAAAAGGCTGATTTTAATGATAAAAACCGTCAAGATTGTTTAATTAAGAGGAGTAGATGACACACATTTTACAAAACATGTATTTGCAATATACTTTTCAACTTTTCAACAAAATAGGAAAGCTGATAACTTGAGTAGTTACTATTTTAATATCTGCCCTTGCCTCCCACACTTGATTGCTTGATTAAGATCTTGTCCACCAAGTGTTGTGTGGTTAGTCCTGATAGTCGTTTAGAAATAAACAACACACTATTTTACTATATAGATTTTCTATCAAATATCAAGGGCAATTCCTCCTGTATTTATCCAACTTATCTGCCCCTGTTTCCTACAAATCATTTGTTGCACATCACATCAGTTGTGGTTAGCTCCTATTATTTTTTAAGATGCAGGCAACACAAAAGTTACGATATTAAGACCTTACATTAAAGTATTATAAAAGTGCTATTACTTTTGCAATCTGTACCCAATTATCTGCTCTTGCTTCCAACACAAATTACTTGATAATAAGATAGAAAACTAAGTTTGATATGGTTAGCCCTTACAGTTAACACAAACTTTACAATAACTTAACATTAAATGATAGTGTATAACTCTTGTAATTTGTATTAATCTTATCTGCCCTTGCTTCCTACAAATCATTACTTGGTACTGACCTTGAACATCAAATTTGGAGTGGTTAGCGCTTACTGTTTTTTTAGAAGCCAATACAAATTTTACAATATTAAGATTTGACATTAAATTAAAAAGAGCTATAGCTTTTGTATTTTGTATCTGCCCTTACTTACTACATAACATTACTTGATAATGATCTTGAATACTTAAGTATTAAAGTTTGTTGTGTAATAGTGTTTTAGATTTTAGTAGTAGGCAACACAAATTTAACAACATTATTTTAAATTCAAAGGTGCTTCAACTCCTGTAATCTATATCCACTTGCTCTGCCCTTGCTTCCTGCTGTAATGGGTACAATCATTCCAGTTGATTGGGTTTGTGTTTGAATGAACAGTAGAAATAACCACCCAATACATTTGGTTACAGTACAAATGGAATGACCCCCAAAACTATAGAGCTATTACTAAAGGTGATTAATACCCCGGCTTGGTGACCTGTTTGAATTTGTGTGTATCCTCCAAAAAAGGTACTGATTCTGTATTTGCATTTAAATTCATAAAAGAACAAATTTAATGCGAAGAATTTGAAGATGATTAATACTCCCACATTGGTGTCCAGTCAGAATAGACATCCCTTCCTTAATATGGATGCGTGAGAATACTCTGAAGTTTGTGCTGAGCCGAGTCAATTGCAAATAATTATAAAAATATGTGGACATATTAAATAAGAAAAAGGAAAAGACAATATGCAATCTGTTAAATAACGCGACAAATTATAAAAATATTTATAGCCTTAAGTAAAAAGTGGAGTGTCACCTTATGAAGTTTTATAATTAGTGGAGTGTATCCGTATATGGTTTTCATTAAGTATTGCCACATCATACCTAAATAGAAAAGCAAATATGCAACCATTATCTGCTAAATAACTCGAAAGTGATTCTCCTACATAGCCCCACAGAGCCTTGTTTGGCGAGGGGGTATAAATAAATGGAATCTTCTGTAAAAATTAGTGGAGTGTAACCTTATGAAGTCTGTTAGATTAGTGGAATGTAACATTAAGTGGTTTTCATAATGTATTTTCACATCCAAAAAAAGAAAATATGAAACGATTATCTTTTAAATTACAGGATACATAATAAAAAACTTAGTGGAATCTTATGTAAAAATTAGTGGAGTGTTACCTTATGAAGTCTGAATAATTGGTGGAATGTAACCTTTCATAATGTATTTTCACATAATACCAAAAAAGTACAGCAATTAGCAACCATGTTATCTGTTAAACAATAAAACGGGACGCGATGCGAACATGTGAACAAGCTTATGTGATATTGACTCATTCATTTACCATGAGAATTTGAATGTAAACCTGATTATTTAACACTATGTTCAATGAGGATTGGTTTTGAGTGCTTTTGAGTACCTGGACATTTGTCAATTACCAAACAACATTCATACCTCTCAACTACATTCACACTTGTCAATTACACAACTGTCAATTACCAAATTACATTAATACCTGTCGACTACACACCTGTCAACTACACATATGTCAATTACCAAACTACATTAATACTTGTCAACTACACACCTGTCAACTACACATGTCAATTACCAAACTACATTAATACCTGTCAACTGCACACCTGACAACTACACATATGTCAATTACCAAACTACATTAATACCTGTCAACTACACACCTGTCAATTACCAAACTAGATTAATACCTGTCAACTACATATCGGTCAACTACACATATATCAATTACCAAAATACATTCATACCTGTCGACTACACATCTGTCAATTACCAAACTACATTACCTATCAACTACATACCATTCAACTACACATCTGTCAATTACTGAACAACATGCATACCTGTCAACTACATTCATACATGTCAACTAAACATCTGTTGACACACATCAAATGTGACTTGCATGAGATGCTGAGATGGGCCATTGCAGGAAAGTTAAGATTTGGAGAGAAATAATTGAATTAATTTATTTAGAGTTATTTGCTATTTTGCTAGTACCTTTGTCTGATTGATGAGTACACGTATGTACACGGGGTACGATGCGTCATGTAAGGATTATTAGTAACTTAGGGAGTTCACGGATTGAATGTCATGATTATTAGAAACTGGAGAGTTCAAAGATAACATGTGCTATTTGGAGATTCAGTAGAGATCAATAATTTATTTAATGCATAACCCGCTACATATATATAATGGACTGTTCTTTCTTTGAATTAAGACCATCCCATTTATGTGACTGATCAGCAGCCAGACAGTTTTTTGGTTTGCGAGTTACTCGCAGGCCGATTTGGGTTTACAATGGACTCATGGGCTATTATAGTCTTGTTTAGTGGGTTAAGGGTTCATGGGAGGAAGTTACGTATTATGAGCTATTGAACAGTCAGAAATGTACTCTGGTTTGAGACTGTTACTTGTAATGCATTACTCTTCATGTCCTATGCAAGTAATTGTTATATTTCAGGGGGGTTTTCAATTCAGAATAAGGTGCCGATATTCGGCCCCTTCCATATCGGCCCCTTCCCCTAGCGAAACAGAATTCCTTTTCCTCCTTTTTGGATGAGAAAATTCCCATAAAAAAAAAAATCTTTTTTTTTTTGCTGAACATTATTTCCCCCCTCTAACTTTCTCATGATTCAAAATCGCATTCTTTTTTCCCCTTTAAACTCAAAAATCATGTTTTCCCCCTATTGAAGGGCCTGGGCCTCTTGCCCCTATTTCCGAAAAAAAGCCCTGTGTTTTGTTATGAGCTGTTCTTTATTTATATTTAATGAGTCATTAAAAGTTTGGTGACGTTCAGGTGTATTTTTTGTGTAATATTATAATATTTTTTTATTGAAAATGAGAAATGTAAGTTTTCAAGGTATTTAAGATTTGAGTAATTTTTGTGCATATTAAGTGGATGCCTTCATGCTGTTCAGTTATATTAAGGTTTATAGTTCCGTCAATATCTATACAGGCATCTATTCATCATGGGGGGTACCTTGATAGCTGACAAGAGATTTGCAATTGAATAACTATTTTGTTGTTTTTTTGGCTCCATTCCTTTCCTTAGATTTGCTCATTACACTTTGGATGTGTCGTTTTTAGTGTAAATTAATGTTAAGAAATTGTTGACGAAACCATTCAGGGGTTAAGTACTGTTCATACAGAGTAATTCTACTAAGTGACAGCAAGGGACGACATTTAAAACCACATACCTTGCCTGAATGAGATATTGAATTAATGTTGGGTATAGGCTTTCAGAAGGGTATTTTTGGTTGACACGACACACAGAAAGCATATTGCGCCAGAATGAGGCTGTCATATTATGTGTATGGTTGGGCACATGTGATCTAACTTGTAGGGTTGGTAAGAGACTGGAGTTGAGGCAAAGTGTGTCGGCTGATTTTTCTCGAAATACCCCCTTATTCTATAGTTCAGTGGCATTCGGCAAAGGGCCTGCCTGTCACGAATATTCTTCGAGAGGATGATTTTGAATTGTTTGATCAAGCACAATCAATGGGTTCATTTCAGCAAAAAAAATGTACAGTCTCCAAGATTTAAATAGGATTTGATAAATACAAGGAAAGGGTAGGGTAAAACTATAATGAGAAGTATTAGTTTTAAACATTATTTGGATGGCATTCATCCTGATCAGTTACTTTCACATGTTTGATTAAAACGATTGGTCGAAAGAAGTTTGTTCAGTGGTTAATACTTTGCCATTGTTGGTACTGTTGATAGTCATTCTGTATAGTGTAGTTGCCATAAGGTTGATTGTTGATGCTTGTTTTTTTTAAAAGTGTTAGTAACTAAAATGGCAAATGAAAAAATTAAACTCCTTCAGGATGAGTTGGAGAAAATGTGTGATGTTCTGTCAAAAGTGTAGCAGGGTTCTCCACAGGCCATTTAAGCATAGCGGAGCCGCTGCGCTTGACTTCCAAAATCTTACATCCCGCGGTGCCTAAACTGCGCCGCTATGCTTAAAAACCAGAGCGCGGTGCTTTGATCTGAAGGCAAACACCGCCTTTAAAAATCCTTATGCGCACCGTACACAAATTCATAAACTCGCGTCAAACAATACACACAAGCAACACGTGACTGATCTATGCAGTATGCAGAACGTGCGATAACACGCTGTGTGATTAGTGGATTGTTGACAACAAATTGCAATTATCACGAGTTGATTGGATTATGTCAGGTTGTTGTGGATTAATCAGTAATTGGGAGATAATTGGGATGGGAGAATGTAACTTAAAGCAGTTGGACTGGAAAGTTTGTTAATATTGGCAGTTTGTGTATCGGCTCACGTGTATTGTTCAAGACGGAATGAAAGATGTGATGTGCAAGAGTTTGTTTGTTTTGCGCAAGTAAGTATAATTGTTTTGATGGTCATTTGATTTAAGTTTGTGCGTTAATAAATAAAATAAATAGCACTTTTGGGATAATATCTGGTCATTTGAAAAAAGAAAAGAAGAAATGAAGGTAGTTTATTTATCTGTTTACTTCAAAGCTTGTCAATATTTTGAAAACAAAAATACTAGAAATTACTTACAAAATAAAACAAAAATAATTCAGTTATTACTATTATTAAGCGTGTTGGTCTATTATATATTTATAATATATTAAATTATTTATATATATTTCTTCAGACCTTGGCCCGCCACTTTAACCAGGATGAAGATTAAATGATGATCGAGTGGAGACAAGTGAGGGAGGTTACAAAGAATGACAGAGAGCTACAGGAGTCTCACCCCAACTTGTACAATATTGCAGCTGTTGGTCTGCTTCTTCCAACATCAACAGCAGATTGAATTAAGACAGCACAGGTCAACTCTGTGTAACAGAGTTCTCAATGCACTGCTGGCAGTAACAATGCAGGGCCCACCTCCATCAGTTTGAATATGACAGGGCAGTGGAAGAATGGCACATGGCCAGACCAAGAAGGTCAAGCATCTGAAAAGGAACTGCTAGCTAATATGTACGAGTCAAGACATTGAATGGGCTAACATGTGTTGGATTTATTTGAGTGCTAAGGTTATATTTTTTAAGTATTATCAAATGTGCTGTTTTATTTCCAAGGATGAATATTGTGTAGTTGATGGTATTATATGTGTGCATGATGTGTTGATGTATATGTTGTATTATTGTGTATAAACTTATAATAAATCTTTGTATGTTTTCTTCTTCATCGTGTATTAAAACATGGATTATTTATTATTGTTTATTGTATGTATTTCAGATGCTGCATGTTGTGTTGATGTGTGTTGTATTATTGTGTATGTATTATTGTGTATGAACTTATTTTAGTTAATATTTTTATGAGTTTGTATTTTTTAAATAAAAGTCTTAAAACATGGATTATTTATTATATTGTTTATTATCATAAATATATAATTATATATGGCTTCCTACCATCACTTATATCACACAAAAGAGTGCCTCACCGTCAATACAGGCAGTTACTAAAAGCCAAAAAAATCGAACACAGGAGGGGGTTTCCCCCTCCCGTACCCTCCCCCAGCACGCGCTAAATGCCACTATGCTTGAAAATAATCCTGTGGAGAACCCTGTGTAGTTAAGCACGGATTTGGAAGTTGACAAAAGAAGGTCGGTGACCTAAGACCGCTTTCATAACTATGGATAGGAAACTACCAAAGTTTACCGGTAGTGATTTAGAGGAATGGATAGATACTTGCTAATGATCTTGCACACCAAGTTACATATGGATAGCCCTTATAGATTTTAAAAAAGTGTATAGCACATATTTTAAGAATGTTTAATACTAGATTTAAAAACAATAAAGGGCAAAAACTTCTGTAATATTTATCACGTTTATCTGCCCTTGCTTCCTACGCATTATTACTTGGTAGTGACCTTGCACATCGAGTCTGGTGTGATAAGACCTTATAGGTTTTTTTAGTAGAAGATCACACACATTTTTTACAAGATGTTGCTTTCATACATAGGGTAATTAATCATTCAAATTGAATCCAATACATCTGCCTTATACACCTAAACACTTTTACTTGGTGGTGATCATGTACACTAAGTTTAGTGTGGTTGACCCTTATAGTTTTTGATGAGAAACAACACACACTCAACTTAAAACTATGAAAGGCAAAAACTCCTGAAAGAATATATCTATCCTTGCTTCCTATTCATCATTACTTGGCTGTGATCTTGTACATCAGGTTGGGTGTGGTCAGCTCTGGTTTTTTTAGGAATATGCAACACACGTTACAGTATTACAATATCAAGGACAGTAACTTATTTTTTTATCAGATTCAACAGTCCTTTCTTCCTTCACATTGTTACTCGGTTGCGCTCTTGCACACCAAGTTTGGTGTGGTTAGCTTGTATTTTTTTTTTTTGAGAAATAGGTGATACAATTTTTTACAATATTAAGACTTGACTAACTATAAAGGGCATTAAGTCCAGTACTGTTTTAAACATCTATCTGCTCTTGCTTTCTACACATCGTTACTTGGCTGTGTTCCTGCACACCAAGTTTGGTGTGGTTAGCCCTTATAGTTCTTGAGAATGACACAAATTTCACAATATAAAGACAAAACTATAAAGTGCAATAACTCCAGTATTTTTTTTAGCTTTTATCTGCCCTTGCTTCCTACACATTGTTAATTGGTTATGATCTAACATACCAAGTCTGGCTGTCTCAGTGGCATCACTACAAACTTTGCCCACTTTCATTTGACTAGGTTGATTCTTACACAAAACAACAGAGGTATGTTCTTCAGCTTGTGATATTTTTCATAACTGCTCATGTATATTTCTCTGTTTTTGCAGTAATGAGATAAGATGAACAGCAACTGGATGACACGGATAGCGAAATATGACTGGATGACACGGACAGCGAAATATGACTGGATGACACGGATAGCGAAATATGACTGGATGACACGGATAGCGAAATATGACTGGATGACACGGATAGCGAAATATGACTGGATGACACGGATAGCGAAATATGACTGGATGACACGGATAGCGAAATATGACTGGATGACACGGATAGCGAAATATGATTGGACGACACGGATAGCGAAATATGACTGGATGACACGGATAGCGAAATATGACTGGATGACACGGATAGCGAAATATGACTGGATGACACGGATAGCAAAATATGACTGGATGACACGGACAGCGAAATATGACTGGATGACACGGACAGCAAAATATGACTGGATGACACGACACGGACAGCGAAATATGACTGGATGACACGGACAGCGAAATATGACTGGATGACACAGATAGCGAAATATGACTGGATGACACGGATAGCGAAATATGACTGTTGACACGGATAGCGAAATATGACTGGATGACACAGATAGCGAAATATGACTGGATGACACGGATAGCGAAATATGACTGGATGACACGGATAGCGAAATATGACTGGATGACACGGATAGCGAAATATGACTGGATGACACGGATAGCGAAATATGACTGGACGACACGGATAGCGAAATATGACTGGACGACACGGATAGCGAAATATGACTGGACGACACGGATAGCGAAATATGACTGGATGACACGGATAGCAAAATATGACTGGATGACACGGATAGCGAAATATGACTTCTATGGGTGCTCAATGAGTATATAATTGTCAAAACTGTGGGGTGAAAACCGAAAATAATGTGTTACATTAAAATTAAAAAGTGTCTCAGTACCAATTTTTGTGAGGAGAAATAACTTATTTCAAGAAACTCTTTTTAGCCATGACATGTCTTATTCAGAATGGAATTTAAGTAAAGACCAAAAGAACAAAATTTAAGTATGTGGTGAGACTTTAAACCTGGTATAAAGGCAGTGTTGTTACATTTGGCAGCTAAGTTACTTTAAAACATCAGTGAATGTGCTTAATGATGCAAGATGAGAAGAAATCAGATAAATTCTGAAACTATCAATTTGACCATTCAAATATAGCGTAGGATGACTAACTCAGAAACAAATTTTCCTGCCCTGTCTTTGGCACCCTTATTACAAACCGTTTAAAAACACCAGTGTATAATTGTTTGGTGAATCATTGTATCTCCGTGGTCCCATAATTATTACCAAATGATTTTAACATACTAAGGTGTAATGATGGTTTCAGTAAATCCTTTTTGTCTCAGTTATAATATTGTATATTATTAATGACTCAGTTAATTACAATATTTCATAGTATTAATGTTTGTTTCAAGGGTGTTTTGAATCATTTTTGACAAAAGTTACGCCATAATATTATATGACGCTCAATTTGTTTGTGGTGTAGGCAGATCATTTCATTTTTCCTGTGTAGAACCAGTACTGCATACCTTCTGCCATCCGTAAGAATCGACACTTTCTCACTTGACAAGTCGAGATCCTAGTGGGATTCAAACCAGCAGCCACGATAGAGGTGAGAAAGTTTTAGACACTGTCTTTACTTCCCAGCCATGAGAGGTGAGAGTTTTAGACACTGTCTTTACTTCCCAGCCATGAGAGGTGAGAGTTTTAGACACTGTCTTTACTGCCCAGCCACGAGAGGTGAGAGTTTTAGACACAGTGTCTTTACTGCCCAGCCACGAGAGGTGAGAGTTTTAGTCACAGTGTCTTTACTTCCCAGCCACGAGAGGTGAGAGTTTTAGACACAGTGTCTTTACTTCCCAGCCACGAGAGGTGAGAGTTTTAGACACAGTGTCTTTACTTCCCAGCCACGAGAGGTGAGAGTTTTAGACACAGTGTCTTTACTTCCCAGCCACGAGAGGTGAGAGTTTTAGACACAGTGTCTTTACTTCCCAGCCACGAGAGGTGAGAGTTTTAGACACAGTGTCTTTACTGCCCAGCCACGAGAGGTGAGAGTTTTAGACACAGTGTCTTTACTTCCCAGCCACGAGAGGTGAGAGTTTTAGACACAGTGTCTTTACTTCCCAGCCACGAGAGGTGAGAGTTTTAGACACAGTGTCTTTACTGCCCAGCAACGAGAGGTGAGAGTTTTAGACACAGTGTCTTTACTTCCCAGCCACGAGAGGTGAGAGTTTTAGACACAGTGTCTTTACTGCCCAGCCACGAGATGTGAGAGTTTTAGTCACAGTGTCTTTACTTCCCAGCCACGAGAGGTGAGAGTTTTAGTCACAGTGTCTTTACTGCCCAGCAACGAGAGGTGAGAGTTTTAGACACAGTGTCTTTACTTCCCAGCCACGAGAGGTGAGAGTTTTAGACACAGTGTCTTTACTGCCCAGCCACGAGAGGTGAGAGTTTTAGTCACAGTGTCTTTACTTCCCAGCCACGAGAGGTGAGAGTTTTAGACACAGTGTCTTTACTGCCCAGCCACGAGAGGTGAGAGTTTTAGACACAGTGTCTTTACTGCCCAGCCACGAGAGGTGAGAGTTTTAGACACAGTGTCTTTACTGCCCAGCCACGAGAGGTGAGAGTTTTAGACACAGTGTCTTTACTATCCCAGCCATGGAGCACTATTGGTATTAATCACCCAAACAGTTAAAGAATGTATAGTAATAATGACTGAATCACAGGCATTATTTGCCACGTTTTTGGTTGATTTATTTCAGAGATTTATTGTTTTGCAATGGGACTTATATGGTATACTTGGATGAAATAAAAATGCTGCTTTAAAATGAGTACATGAAGTTCTTTTTGGGTGAAAAAGCTTTGTTTGTGCACAGTGTATAAAATTGTTTTCCCTACCAATGCATGTCTAATATTGAATTTTGTTCAGTGATATTTATGTCTTTCACATGCCCAGTATTACCCTCATTCTTTACTGTTTAGTTGTGTACACATACTTTTAACAAAGAAATATGCAGATTCATATGTCTCACCTGAAAGGCACTCACAACTTGGTGCCAGTATTAACTCACTTCTCTATTTTTATAATGTCTTTTCTGTAATATATATTGTTATGCACATAGATTACATCCTTTTAAAGTGATGATTCATTGTCTGCTTGTAGGTGGTATTTATAGGATTTAGGTAATGGAATATCTGCTTGTAGGTGGTATTTATAGGACCTAGGTAATGGAATATCTGCTTGTAGGTGGTATTTATAAGACCTAGGTAATGGAATATCTGCTTGTAGGTGGTATTTATAGGACCTAGGTAATGGATTATCTGCTTGTAGGTGGTATTTATAGGACATAGGTAATGGAATATCTGCTTGTAGGTGGTATTTATAGGACCTAGGTAATGGAATATCTGCTTGTAGGTGGTATTTATAAGACCTAGGTAATGGAATATCTGCTTGTAGGTGGTATTTATAGGACATAGGTAATGGAATATCTGTTTGTAGGTGGTATTTATAAGACCTAGGTAATGGAATATCTGCTTGTAGGTGGTATTTATAGGACCTAGGTAATGGAATATCTGCTTGTAGGTGGTATTTATAGGACCTAGGTAATGGAATATCTGCTTGTAGGTGGTATTTATAGGACCTAGGTAATGGAATATCTGCTTGTAGGCAGTATTTATATTTGTAGGTGGTATTTATAAGACCTCAGGTAATGGAATATCTGCTTGTAGGTGGTATCTACAAGACCTAGGTAATGGAATATCTGCTTGTAGGTGGTATTTATAAGACCTTGGTAATGGAATATCTGCTTGTAGGTGGTATTTATAATACTTATTGGAATATCTGCTTGTAGGTGGTATCTATAAGACCTAGGTAATGGAATATCTGCTTGTAGATGGTATTTATAATACTTATGGTAATCGAAGGTTGGACTGATCTCATTTTAAATATTCCTTAAAATTGTCAGTGATTTATTTACAGTTGTGTTATTATGGATTTACGAGTCCTTTGGAAAAACTGTCCCATTGTGATTCACCTTCTTTTTCTTTTTTTGACAGTACCTAAATCTTTCCTCAACTTGGGTGGCCTTTAATATTGATATTTCAATAGTTTTATTGACCAAAGAGGACATATGCTGATATTCTTTAATTGGGAGTCCCTAGCAAATATTATGAGTCCTAGATGCAGGACTCTCAGGTAACTAAAATCACTGATTTTAAGTTCCTTCATTTTTTTTAAAATTAAAATATGTTATTTATATCATTTTAATTAGAATGAAGTGAATGAGTTGGTGCTGTTTTCAAACATAAAATTCCTAAAAAAAAAAGAATCTGTAAGATTTAAATATTTTTTCAGAAAATATAGGATGCATCATTATACAATTGTGACCATCAAGGGTCAAGTTAATCTGAAAATAAGTACACTAGTATATATATATATATACTTATACACTACCAATTTCGCCACACACATGTATTATAAGATTCTTATATGATTCTCATACCTATTATATGATACATTTGTACTTTAAAAAAAGGAGGAGTACCCAATTCTCATATAAAATCATTTATTTATGAATCATATCATATGAGAATCATATACAAGTTGACACAGATTTTTTGATGAAAATTATATATGAAAATGTTTTGAAAACGAAACTTCGTAAATTTATAATCATATACAACTATTACAGGTATATAAATACCATATGAAACCGTTGAAAAAATGTGGCTAATTTTATAAAGGAATCCTATAAAAATAGTGACCATATAGTGTTTCCCCCAGCATTTAAAAAGGGCAGGGTACTTCCTAAAAAGGGGCATTTTTAAGCATGCAAGACTAAGCATAATGGGCATTTTCCAGTGTTTGAAATCTTAAAATGAAAAAAAAAAAGGGAAGAAAATGCCAATTTTAATGTAACAGGAAATAAAATATAAAGGCATTTCGCACTCATTTATTTTAGTTTCTTTTTTTTTATAAACAATTCATTATTTATCTAGTGAATGAAGGTGTAACATGTAGCCGTTAGGTTTCTTTTCAAGGGAATAAGATTTCAAAAAATAATCTGAAAAATGCGAAGTGAAAGTAAAACATTTTAAAGCATCAAAATATAGAGTGCTACCCCACCATTCTGCTTTAGGGGAAACACTAAATACATGGACATGTTTTTTAGTATGTGTGGCAAAATTGCCTGTTAACTTAGACCTAAGTTACAATTAGGCCAAATAAAATTATGTGTGGTTCCGGTTTCATGACCGACCCAGTGTTTAAGGGCAGACGGTAAACATTTCATGCCAAAAAAAATTATATATATAATTATATATAATATTTTCCCTACCTACCTACCCTATTTTTTAAGCAAATAATAGGAACCACAGTTTTATTTCGCCTTATCCATCACTCTAAATTAAAAAAATATACCATGGTCAGGCATGAAAGATAAATTTAAAGGGACTCAGCCACAGGCAGAGTGTTACTGACCATTAAATTGGTTTACAATTTAAAACATTACTATAAACTCAACAGGGTTCTGATGATAAGGTTTAGAAAGTACTGCCCAAAGACGGTTAGCTCCATATAATATCACAGAACCTTGTGAGTTTTTACATTTCAATAAACAATAATAAAGAATCCTTTAATAAAGCAAAAAAACATTAAAAGGACACACGGCAATTTTTGTTTGTTGGTATGGCGTTTTACGTCATTTTCAACACATGCTTATTTATGATGGTCGATTTTTTGTGGTTGAGACAGACCACCCACTTTCCTGAGTAGAACCAGTAATGTACACCTCCCGCCATCCGTAAGAATCAACACTTCCTCACTTACAAGTCGAGCTCCCAGTGGGATTCGAACGCGCAGCGGTAAGAGGCGAAGGTTTACAACGCAACATTGTTAACCATTCGGAGACGCTTGTTATTTTACCAAATGTTGCAATATATTATTAGTGCAATATTATCAATAGTAAGTAATATGTAAAAACAATTTGGTTTGAACTTTTTATATAATTAATATTAATAACTGCAACAATTTTAAAGTAATGTAGAAAAACTAACAGGACTCCGCGGGCTTTAAACAAATAAAGATTGCAGTGTATCCCTTCAACAGTAGAAGCACTAATTTTACAACTCATTGAGTATAAATAAAAACTAAAGCTGAAGAAAATCATCACTTTGGCTAAAGCCAAGTTAATATATGACAAACTTAAGCTGAGCATCCATTTGTATGTGATCTGTGTCCGTGTCAGTGAAAAATCTGTTATATATAGAAAATGTTGGGAAGAATCCATTGATCAGTTCCATTGTCTGCATCCAGGATGAATCGCACAATGTGCGATTTTTATTGTGCGATTTTTGCACTGACGTGGATACGAACACAGACCACGAAAAATGTACAAATGGATGTCCAGTTTTACGCTAACAAAGGTTTTTAACAAACCAGTAACTACTCTGCCATCGCACTGTGGCAGCACAATGCACATGTTTGGTCTTGGAAGCATCATGTGAGAAATCTGGTGTGGCATCCGTCGACAGCCATAGACAGGTCAGAAAAACACAGCTTTCATCTGTAGTGCCAGCAGAGAATTGCCGGCCAACCAGTGTAATATCTCCTAAACCCTGTAATATAAATGCATCTATGTGTATTGAAACAATGAAAACACAGCTTTATGTTCGTGTAAGTGACATATTCCTGAGTAACTAGTTCCATAATTACAACAGGGAATGCTAAGTAGCGTTATACAAATTGTTTTCACATTTTATGCCTTATGAAAAGCAACATCATTCTTATGAAACAAGGGATTTAAAGGGAGTGTGGCATATATATTCAAACAAGCTTTATTATTGAGAATTCAGAAAAACTCGAAAATGAGTGAATGGTTATCGACAAGAGAGCTGCTTAATGGGGGCATTTTATGCCTGCTTTTTAGGTTTTAATGTGAAAAGCATTTCCTAGGTGTCCGGTCAATATCTCCTTGACCTACTGAAACTAATGACCTCAACAACATTAGAGATCATCCTTGTCCCATGGGCAGTCTATGAAGTTTTAGGATCATGTGTCACCAAGACCTTGACCTTTGACCTAAGTGAACTCAAAAACAATAGGGATCATCCTTGTCCCAAGGGCAGTCTATGAAGTTTCATGATCATGAGTCACCAAGACCTCGACCTTTGACCTAGTGAACTCAAAAACAATAGGGATCATCCTTGTCCCAAGGGCAGTCTATGAAGTTTAAGGATCATGTGTGTCACCAAGACCTTGACCTTTGACCTAGTGAACTCAAAAACAATAGGGATCATTATTGTCCCTTGGGCAGTCAATTTATGAAATGTCATGATCCTGTGTGTAATACTTCACGAGATCTCATGCATGTGCAATTCAAATTGTTAACTAATTGACTACGGTAACTATAGCTTGGTGAACAAGTTCACCATGCTAAAAATGAAGTAACTACAGATTTAACAAAGGAAAATACAATATAGCATTTTCCAAAAAATCAAGAGCCATAACCTGTTGTTACTAACAATATCTAGCTGGTTTTTGAACTTGTAAAAAGATTTCATTGATATACCGTGCTTTGCACAACTGGACATCATACTGAGGCTTCCTGCCAAATTTCGTCGAAATCCAACAAGGCGTTTAGGAGGAGTAGCGCCGACAAGAAATTTAAAAGTAAAAATGTCAAGGGGCCGTAACTCCATCAAAAATCAACGAACCGGAAAAAAACACAATAGGCACAACTAGAAATCATAGCTATTATTCCAGCTAACACGGCGCTAACACTAAAAAAAAAATTAAAAGTAATTAAAAAAAGGAATGAAATAAAACATTTAAAAAAAAAATCAAAAAAAATCAATAAATAAATAATATTTTTATGAATTCAAATAAATAATTAAAAAAAAAAAAATCAAAAAAATAATCAAAACCAAAACAAAAAATATATATATTAAAAAAAATGTAAACAAAAAAAATATACTAATAATAAAAAAACAAGAGGCCCAAGAGGGCCTGTGGACGCTCTACTGGCTTATATGGCTCTGATAACATCAATGAAGCGAGTGACTATCATCTAAAAGAGGCAAAATATAGCATTTTTAACTTAATCAAGAGCTATAACTTCGCCATTACTGGTCTGATCTGGCTGGTTTTCGTACTTGGCCAGTAGAGACAATAAAAATAAAAAAAAATAAAAAATAAATAAAAAATAAAAAAATAAAAATAATGGGGAAAAAAAAAATTCAAAAAAAAAAATCAATAAAAAAAAAATATTAAATTAAATTCAAAAAATAAATAAATAATAATATAAAAAAAGTCATAAAATCTGGTAAAGTTTGGCAAAGATCAGATGCAAAATGAAGGCCCTATCATATGACGAAGCAAATTATAGCATTTTTTAACAAAATCAAGGGCCATAACTTCGCTGTTACTGGTCCGATCTGGCTAGTTTTCGAACCTGACCGAGCTTTCATTGACATTAACAATCTGATAAAGCTTGGTAAAGATCTGATGAAAAATGAAGGCCCTACCGTCTTAACAAGACAAAATATAGCATTTTGAACTAAATCAAGGGCCATAACTCCGCTGATACTGGTCCGATATGAATGGATTTCGAACTTGTCCAAGCTTTCATTGATATTAACAATCTGGTAAAGTTTGGTAAGGATCGGAACAATGAAGCCCCTATCGTCTTAACGAGGCAAAATATAGCATTTTGAACTAAATCAAGGGCCATAACTCCGCTGTTACTAGTCCGATATGGCTGGTTTTCGAACTTGTCCCAGCTTTCATTGATATTAACAATCTGATAGTGTTTGGTAAAGATTGGATGAACAATGAAGCCCCTATCGTCTTAACGAGGCAAAATATATCATTTTTACCTAATCAAGGGCCATAACTCCGCTGTTACATGTCCGATAAGGCTGGTTTTCAAACTTGTTCGAGCATTCAATGACATTAACAATCTGATAAAGTTTGGTAAAGATCGGATGAACAATGAAGTCCCTATCATATTAACGAGGCAAAATATAGCATTTTTAACTAAATCAAGGGCCATAACTCCGCTGTTACTATTCCGATATGGCTGGTTTTCAAACTTGTCCGAGCTTTCATTGATATTAACAATGTGGTAAAGTTTGGTAAAGATAGGATGAAAAACGAAGGCCCTATTGTCTTAACGAGGCAAATAATAGCAATATAGCGTTTTTAACTAAATCAAGGACCATAACTCTGCTCTTACTGGTCCGATTTGGCTGGTTTTCGAACTTGTCCGAGCGTGCATTGATATTAACAATGTAGTAAAGTTTGGTAAAGATAGGATGAAAAATGAAGGCCCTATCGGCTTAACGAGGCAAAATATAGCAATATAGCATTTTTAACTAAATCAAGGGCCATAACTCCGTTGTTACTTGTCCGATCTGGCTGGTTTTCGAACTCATCCGAGCTTTCATTGATATTAACAACCTGTTAAAGTTTGGTAAAGATCGGATGAAAAATGAAGGCCCTATCGTCTTAACGAGACGAAAGTTAACGATTGACGGACGACGGACAACGGACGGACGACGGACAACTCGGCATCCCATAAGCTCTGCTGGCCTTCGGCCAGTAGAGCTAAAAAGGCAAAACATCTCGTAAAGATCAGATGAACATTAACAAGGCAAAATATAGCATTTTTAACTAAATCAAGGGCCATTACTCCGCTGTTACTGGTCCGATCTGGCTGGTTTTCGAACTTGTGCAAGCTTTCATTGATATTAACAATCTGCTCAAGTTTGGTAAAGATCGGATGAAAAAAAGTTTGGTAAAGATCGGATGAAAAATGAAGGCCCTTGGCCAGTAGAGCTAAAAATCATCAGCTCCAAAATGTAGGTCAAGGTAGATGCACTACCCAAGACCCAACTATGTCAAAACAGAATATGTTTTCTTCCAACGATTAAGCTATAAATTAGTTTTAAAACATCTAGTGCATAATTATAGTTCATGAGAAAGTGATGTAAATGTATCAATTAAAGTTATCTGCCCTTTGCTTGGATGGTGAAGGTCACATCCACATTTGCTTTGTCACGTTGCAAAGTACCACTCAAGATACAACTATAAGCAAAGTTTGAAAGGTCTTAGTGCATGCATACAGTTTGTGAAAAAGTGACCTAAACGCCAAAGTTGAAGGTAAAAATTATAAGGTTATCTGCCCTTTGCTTGGAGGGTCAAGGTCACTTCCATATTTGCTTTGTCGCATTGCGATGTACCACTCAAGATACAACTATAAGCAAAGTTTTAAAGGTCTAGTGCATACAGTTTGTGAAAAAGTGACCTAAACGCAAAAGTTGAACCTAAAAATTATTAAATTATCTGCCCTTTGCTTGGAGGGTCAAGGTCACTTCCACATTTGCTTTGTCACGTTGCGATGTATCACCCAAGATACAACTATAAGCAAAGTTTGAAAGGTCTAGTCCATACAGTTTGTTAGAAAATGACCTAAACGCAAAACTTGAATGTTGCCGCCGCCGTCGGAAAAGCAACACCTATGTCTCTTTTTTTCCTCGAAAAGGCAAGACAAAAATGAAGGCCCTAGTCCTACAGTATTAACAAGGCAAAATATATATTTGACCGAAATCAAGGGCCATAACTCCGCTGTTACTGGTCTGATCTGGCTGGTTTTCGAACTTGTCTGAGCTTTAATTGATATTAACAATCTATTAAGTTTGGTAAAGATCGGATGAAATATTAAGGCTCTATCGTCTTAAAGGGTGGCAAAATATAGCATTTTTAATTAAATCAAGGGCCATAACTCCACTGTTACTGGTCCAATCTGGCTGGTTTTTGAACTTGTCATCTGAGCTTTCATTGATATTAACAATCTATTAAAGTTTGATAAAGATAAAATGAACAAGATGCCCAAGAGGGCCTGTTAAGACGCTCTACTTGCATGATGTGATTCAAAAACATCAACATGATAGAGGTCAACCCAAGAAACACGTTTCCTATATCTATATATAACTCTGCGTAAACTTTGGGTTATCGTGGCGGCCATTTTGAATAATTTTGATTATATGACGATAATGAGAAACACAAACTTGATAGAGGCTAACCCAAGGAACATGTATATGATATTTCACAAATATGGAATAGGTGGTTTCGGAGGAGATGTCGTTTGAAATTTACTTAAATTTGACCTAGTTTTAGCCATGGCAGCCATCTTGGATGACTGGCGGCAGCAAAAAAACAAAAATCTGAGAAGGACTATCCCAACTATCATGGTGATTAAGTATCATCAAAATCGGTCAAGAGGTTTCAGAGAAGATGTCATTTTTAACCTTTTCCTATATAACTCTATGTAAACTTTGGGTCGCCATTTTGATTATTAGACGAAAACGAAAAGAAAAAAAACCTTGATAGAGGCCAACCCAAGGAACATGTATATGATATTTCACAAGAATGGAATAAGTGGTTTCGGAGGAGATGTCGTTTGAAATTTACTTAAATTTGACTTAGTTTTAGCCATGGCGGCCATCTTGGATGACTGGCGGCCGTGAAAAACAAAAATCTGAGAGGGACTATCCCAAATATCATTGTGATTAAGTTTCATTAAAATCCTTCAAGCAGTTTCAGAGAAGATGCCATTTTTAACCTTTTCTTATATATCTCTATGTAAACTTTGAGTTGCCGTGGTGGCCATTTTGATTATTCGACGATAACGAAAAATGCAAACTTGATAGAGGCCAACCCAAGGAACATGTATATGATATTTCACAAGAATGGAATAAGTGGTTTCGGAGATGTCGTTTGAAATTATCTTAAATTTGACCTAGTTTTAGCCATGGCGGCCATCTTGGATGACTGACGGCCATGAAAAACACAAATCTGAGAGGGGCTCTCCCAAGTAACATTGTGATGAAGTTTCATCAAAATCCTTCAAGCGGTTTCAGAGATGTCGATTTTATAAAATTGCTTACAGACGGACGGACGGACGGACGAGCGCATAAGCCCTCCTGGCCTTTGGCCAGTAGAGCTAAAAATGAAGGCCCTATCGTCTAAACAAGACAAAACATAGCTTTTTAACTAAATCAAGGGTCACAACTCGGATGTTAGAGGTCCAATCGGGCTGGTTTTCGAACTTGTCCGAGCTATCATTGATATTAACAATCTGGTGAAGTTTGGTAAAGATCAGATGAAAAATTAAGGCCCTATCGTCTTAACGAGACAAAAGTTAACGACGGACAGATGACGGACAACTCGCCATCCCATAAGCTCTGCTGGCACTTGGCCATTAGAGCTAATAAACTAAGAATTTAGAAAAAATATTTTAATGTAATGGCAGGGCACACAATATACTCACCAACAAACAGTTTGAGCATTTTCGTCAACACAAACCACAACAAAGGTTCTGACAGTTGGTAGAGGGATGACATCCCTTGTGAGGAGAACCCACCAGATATATTCAAGAAGAACGAGTCCATTAACAGTCATCTATCATCATACTTTTTCTACACGTTGACCATAATTTGGTCGTTCCATTGCCGACAAGCAGTGCATCACTGCCAGTGAAAATTATTTGCTAATTGAGTGGATATCTGGATTAGCATTTGTACTTGCACCGCTCGCACACTCCTGCATTCAACTTTCAGTTTTTTGTTCATCAGTCTGGCAAGCGCTATGTTCACCAATTTGCTTCTCTCTGTCAACTAGAAACGTGGGTTGAGAGGTTACCAGACACGCGACATTTTTCTTGTGTCTGTCACTGCCTCCAACAGACTGTCAGACTGACACTAGTTGGAGAATCCGAGTATGTGGATCACCAGTAAAAATCTGGCTGTAATCTGTAACTATACATTCCCCTGCTTCAACAAACTGCATATTAGTGAATCACGAATGGAATGTCAGCTCCTTGATTCCGTCCCTTGCAAGACGAGAGTAAACAGTCGTCCAAAGCAAGAACACTCTGTCTTGACACAAAATATGACATGAACCAGACACAATATTACACACTATCATTTTTAATGTCCACTTGCTTGTATGTAAGTTCAAAATAAAGTCCAGCAATAATCCAGGTCCCCTGAAACAAACAAATATTATTTTTTAAAAATAATAATACGAGTTTTACATCACGATGATAAACACATGTAAAAATGTTGATTTTTATGTTATGACAAGCAATCTCAGAGGGTATGTTGGATGACTCTGATGTTACTAAATACTGGATTTAGGTCAATCCACCTCTTACATGAGTGCTGCACGGAAAGCCTGACGTTACTCATGGGGTCAGTGTATTAGCCAGCCAACCGTGCAGCCGTCTTTTGTACGGACGTTTTTGAAAAATCGCGGCCAGTAAATGGGGGAGTGGGTGGGGTAAAAAAAAAACACTTCCAAATTCTTACTTCCTCAATATTGTTATGTTTTGTATACATATATAGAAGAAATATGATCTAAAATGTATCTTTTTCACCTTTATCTGTAAAAATAAATTACCATAGAGACACCCACTTGTCGCGAATCGGCGCGTAGCGCGTGTTAGCAACTTATTTTGCACACCCTGTTTGCATATTTGCACACCCAGTTCTTGAATTTCTGCCTAATACACTGCATGGGGTGCAGACAGGGATCACCCTAGGATTGAATTTCAATGAGACAAGATGTCCCATTTGCTTTATTTTAAATTGAGACATTCACCATTTTCATGAAACATTTCGGATGCGAAGCCGAACGACCAGTGGTTGCATGTAGCACTGGAGGCCGCTAGACATCAGACCCCCAGAACATTTTTGAAATTTAGATGTGATTTCCTGCATTCTGGCTCATTCCCAGTAGTGAAAGTAGAAGTTGTTAAAGCATCCGAAATAAAGCGTGTCCGAATTTACGTCAACTGTTTACGCTAACATAGTTTTACAATTGCTTGCACCACTCCAGTACATAGTTGCGCCAAATCCTTATAGATTGGGAGGATAATGGTCAGATATGACTTGAAGTTGATGAATTATTATAAAAATGGCCATGTTTATTCATAATCGATCGATTTTCTTTTACACCAACACGTCTGCGAAGCAAAAGCAAACCGGAAGTTTACCGACATAATTTCGTTTTGATTTTTTTCATGTGATTTCTAATAATTTTATATTTTCTTTCGGAGCAACAATTTGTTCCATTTGTCTTTTTTTCATGCGGTTTTTGATTGATTGATTGATTGAATGTTGTTTAACGGCTCATCAACACAGTATATGTTATTTAGAGCCGCCCCAGAGAGAGGGGAAGGATACATAAGAATCCGGGAACCGTGCCCTATTCTTATTATCAAATAGTTTCCTATGGTTCTTTTACATGCTCGGAGGATAGACCGATACACGGGACTGCCCGGTTACATTCCTGGGGAGATAGTCAAGCGCATCAACAATGAGTTGACATATCAACAGTTGCATGATGCCATTGTGTAAATAAACATGCAAAATATTTTGAGAACCCAAACGCTGTAGACAAAACAAACGGTTTTAACCACCCAGACCAAACCCAAAAAATAAATTGTCGAATTACGGGTTACCAACTCATAATTCAATTTATGCATATTCAATCACGGGTATTTTAAAAACCTGTGATAAGAAACTTATAATCATAAATACATTTTTATAGGACTTAAATTGGAACTCCTGGATAGAGTTTTGATCACAGCCCCACCCCGCTACAGGAGGGATAGAGAGTTACGGAGTGCATTGAATCTAATTTAAATTTCCCGTTGTTCTCGTAGTTTGTTTACATTTACAGGTCAAGGTCACATTTTATAAATTGTAACAAAATAAAACAATATTCATATGAAAGTGTTGTAAGATATCTAACATTCAGCTTTTATGAAAAATTATAGTTTATGTACGAAACATTTTTCGTAAAAGTATAGCTGTACTTATATCGATCATGCGTATAAGCAAAGCAGGTAATGCACTCTGTAATTGTCGCGTGAGTATCGCATGACGAATTCGTAAATATTGTCTTTTCTATGCAGACCTTCTTGTCTGGGATTTTTTTGTAATTGTTGATGGATTTCCAAGTCAGTAGAGCATATTTTGGTAACCCAATGTTGCAGAAACAAAGAAAAATGTATCCAGTCGCTGAGTGACATTTACGCACAGACCATTAAAGAGGTAAAATAAATCTGAAATTTTTTAGTGTGAAATTAGTTTCCAGCCTTCTATTTATATATACATATATACTACTATTTCTTTTTCTCTCTATCCCTCTTCTCTCTCTCCTGTAGTGGGGCATGTGTTTTTGAAAAATGGTGAGTAGTGTATTTTTTACCATTATTTGGAGGTTAGTTTCTATTCAAGTTCTCAAAATCAAAAATGATCATTAAAAATGGAAAAAGAGTCTCAAATAATTCACATATTGTCTTTGTAAATACTTGGTAAATCACACTGAATTATATAGGGCATTTGCAAAGTTATAGAACTAACACAGTGACAGTCATGTCTAAGTATTTTTACATAACACATAAAAATCGAGTTAGAAGGGACAAGTTCAAGTAAATAAATCATATTTTATCTTGCTGATATATTCCTTTGTTATGAACAAAACATTCGTATCTCAGTTATACATGCACACACTGACAATTGTTCAGTGAATGGCCAGTGAACGTTTTGAAAAGGATTAGTGTGTTCACAACAAAGGATGAATGAACTGTTTATAATTGGTGTTGTGTAAGGCCAAGAAAAAAAGTCGTGTTTCTGGTCTCCAGCTCAAATAAAATAGGGTAGGTAGGTCGATTTGTTTATTGATTTTTATTTTTTTACTACACAAAGGTAGAAATCACGACCAGAAAATATAATTTTAAACTCTGATTTTGAGGGTCTTAAACTCAAGGATGTATACATATATTATATTAAATTTTAATATAATATATGTATACATCCTTGAGTTTAAGACCCTCAAAATCAGAGTTTTAATATAATATATGTATACATCCTTGATTAGCACTTTCATTATACATCCAAAAATCATTGTTTTGCTTTTTTGTTTTTTTAGCATTCCGTGTGGATGATTTTAAGGCTCTGTTGAAGCAGGAGAGGTAGATAGGTCTCACAATACTGAAGGTTTCTCTCAGTTGCCTGACTTCATTTTTTTTTTTTTTTTTTTTTTTTTTTTTTTTTTAAAAGTTGAAAAAAAATCTTCTTTTTTTTTTAGGTTTCGGCAAAACTTCCAGTCGGCGGGTCCGTAAATCTAAAAATCAAAAAACTCTGGCCTAAACTGGAAGTATTAAATATTATATGTTAAACGAGCAGATTTAAGCATGATTAACTTCATTCATCATAAAAATCATTTCTATTAGAAACAAATAAAACAATGATACATGATATAACTTTCTGATCAATTCATGATTTCTCGTAATAACATATTAAACATATAATAACATGACAACACCAAATATAAATTTCCATAAATCAAGATTTCACTCAGGGCCACCACGGAGTTGCATAGAATGCTATTTTTAATAGAGGAACGTATGAGACAAGAAAGCAGAAAATCGTCAACATTGTAAAACATACAATGAAATAAAATTACTCTTTTTTTTTTTTACTTTTAATATTTCAATTTTATAAACATTGTCATGTGAGCCGAAGAATACATTTTACTTTTTTTATTGTGTTGCTAGGAAAAATACATACAGAACCGGTGACAGTAATATTGTAGCCTTTATATGAAGGATGAACCTCCCCGATAATATCGGCCATATCTTTTTTTTTTGAAACAGGGAAAAAAAGTCGGTCGTCGGGAACCTGAAACAAGACTATTTTTGTTCTTGCCCTAATCAAAGGAATCGGACATATTGTAAATGCATGTAATAAATCACATTGACTATCCACTACTAGTATATTAAAATATATTTTTATATAAAATTATATACAAACGTGGACCAACATATGGGTATACTGTACTGTGTTTACAATACATCCGATTCCTATGGCCTTATGATCAAGTGAATCAGGATCGATATAGTATATCGACCCTGAGTGAATGTAACAAGGATGAAGCACCAACAGTGGTGCAAACGATGAATTCTGAAGTGAAAAATCTAATTCAGGTAAAACTAACTAAAACTATCACTGAAGCCAGGTGGTGAATACTACCCACTTTTTTACACTAGGTCAAACACAGGGCCATAATTCTGTAATAAATTAGGCAATCCACAATGGTTGATGTAGAGGTCATCAGTTGTTATGAGTATATGAAGTATGGGAACAACCCATTTAAAACTGTGCGAGAAATGGTAGTAATACAAATGTGATACGGGACGCGATGCCACGCGACTGAACAAAAATGTATTCCGGGACGTGACAGGACATTATGGACAACGTGACTCCTATCTAGCCCCCACTTCACTTTGTGAGAGCCGGGATATAATACATAACAGAGTTATTGTTCTTCTCATCTAACATTGTGTAATGATAACAAACATGTACGTGTGCCAAGTTTCAAAGCTTTCCGGTAATTTGTTTTTGAGAACCCTTACCTTCAGAGGATGTCAAGAGGATCGAGCAAGTGCAGAGGCCGGCCGCTCACTTTGCTCACACCTACCAAGACAAGACCCCATGCAGGATGTGTCACAGGGATGGTAAAGGACCTAGGTTAGGATACACTAGCCAACAGACAGGGAACCCACCGACTATGCTTTTCAAGGTACAGCATGGTATTGTAGATTTAGATGCAAGCCAGATACTGCATCCCAACGACAGGCGCACCCGAGGCAACCATAATCTTCAACAGCCTGCAGCAACAAACAGAGTATACAAAAACTCCTTCTACTCCCGGACCATCATCGCCAGCTGTTACCTTCACCGCGTGCACGTCGCTGCCTGGGCACTGCCGACGTTCAGGATGCCGAAAACTTGAGAACTTGTCATTCTCAGGGATTGGGCAGACTGAACGTCGGTTGACCGAGAGTGAGGGTGTCTCCTGCGTCCCATCACAGCACACACCATCTGATGTCTCCAGATCCCTGAAGTCGGAACAAGTCTGCGGGCTGAAGCTGCAACGGACCTATACTCAACCATAAAACCCGGTCACCTACGTTGCAGCGGAGGCCCATATTCGACCGTAATTTTTCACAAGCTACAGAAGACTTCAGGGTGACACAGACATCGGGTGGTGTGTGCGGCGCAGGGGTTATACTGTGATGGGTGTGGCTCCAAACAGAACCCGACCAGTAGCGGATGTAGGACAACCACCTTAGTGGATGTAGGCCACCTCGACCAGACCACTTTACCGCCATAGCGAAACTACATAGAGCAGCAGCGACACAACACGACATACCTACAAGAGAATCGACTACACTACACAGAGCACCATAACAAACAACACACTTCATCTAGAACAGTCCAGACTCTATTGTGCCCATCGCGGCAGGACTACCTTGTCGTGTTTGTTGGTGGAGGGACTATAAACCTCAGAACTACACACACACACACCGATACTACTACGATCGAGGAGTTCAATGTTGCCCTTGGACACTTCCAGGCGACTCTCCTAGCCCGTCAGTATTCTTCTTTCGGCCATGTACATAGTTTTTAATTTTGAAATACTGATTTCTAACTGTACATATCCAGGGAAGGAGGTGGCTGTCTCTCTCCCATCCCAGGTCATATGTACATTCTCTAGAGAAGCCTGACCTTAACCGAAAGAAGAAGAAGAAGAGAACTGAGGAAAAACACAAACTTTAATCAAAATGTAAAAAAAAGGAACAGACGGAAATCTCCAAACTATAAGCCTGGCTTTGCTACGCAATCCGGCTAAAAATGTTGTCCTGAGCATGTTCCACCATTGATCTACATAATTTTTTTATACCTGTATATCCATAGTTCCACAAGTTGTTGCCTCTAATGCCTAGATTGGTTTATAAAGATTTTAAAACATGCAAAAATAGTTGGAAACATTTCAGTCAACTTTGCAATTTCCCTATATATTTCAATCTCATTCAATGTGATTTACAAAAGCAATACAAGAACCACATTTCACCACCAAGAGCTATCACGCAATAAACCGCCAATACCCCTTGCACAACCCCCCACCCACCGCCACTCACCTTCTCATACCCTTATTTGCAGAAACATTGGAAGTAGAACATGTTGACCAGTACATCATAACAGGATTCTTATATAAAAACATATATGATGGGAAACAACACAATATTAAAACATCATATTCAGTTTTATAAGTCTACGAATAATGTTATATTATGATCTTACCTGGCGCGATAAATATTATGGCGTAGAACGACAAAATGTGAAACCCGCATTTTCCATGCTGCTAAGTTTTTTTTTACTATGATTGCAAGGCTAATAACCCTGAAATGCGGTAAACTTGAGAAGCGGAACATTTAATGGAGCATCAGTCACTCAGTTTACATTGTTTCTATTGCTCAATATGTAATAACATTCGTCTACGTCAGGAAATTCTACGTGAGAAAATGTCGAATCTTACGGATGGCGAAAGGACCAAGGAATAAGAGGGTCGTTTGCCTCCCATCCACGAACAACGCGCGTGCATTTATATGATTCGTCAGGTAAACAGGAAGTGTCAAAAACTCGGGAACTCGATCAAAGGGCGCCAACAGGGATTTTTTTCAAAACATTTTCTCTCGACTTCAGTTACACACGGCAATCTTAAAGTTTTATCAAGGATTGTTTTATCAAGGATTTAAAAAAAAAAACTCGTTTTTATCAAGAATTCAAATTTGCGTATCGATTTATTTATTCAATCCAGTAACATTTCAAATTTAAACCTGCCTGCATATAATCATAGATCTACATACACCTGTATATCAATGATATAATGCATATAATTTTAAATTATTATTTTTGGAAAGGACCGTAACTTGCGTATTATGGGATGGCGAGTTGTCTGTCGTCTGTCCCTCTTAACTTTTGCTTTAAACTAGACGTATGACAATTATACTAATAGAAGGTAAAACTCAAAAAGATGCCATTTCCTGCGTAAGAATCACGGCTCTTATGGAAGTACTATTTATGATCAGACAGACAGACAGACAGACTTTTTATTCAGACTTGTACAAAGTACATCGTCTACAGTGCATACATATTAGCATATATGATGTCAACGTATATATACAAGTAAATGGTGAAATATATACAAATGGTATAATTAATCGTTTCATTATTATTATTATTATTATTATTATTATGTAGTATAGTAAATAAGAGTAGGAGGTTGAACTAAGTAATTACCTTTCAATAGTTAATAAAGCGTTTCTTAATACAATTGATTCTTTAACATATAACGGAAGTTTTATTATTTCTTGTCATGTGATTTCAATGGTGAAATATATACAATGGTAAGAGCTATGATTTAAACAAATCGTCCCGATCTATCGACACCGGCATATGCCCTACTAAAAATAAACACTATTTAAACGACTTCTTCTCATGAACCAATGCCCCACTTGTTTTGGAACTTGATCAAAAGAATCGGCTCTTAAATCTGTAAATATTCTATACTCGCCATCAATGTCAAAAATATGGCCGCCGTTATTAAATATAGAAAAATGGGTTCAAATCCCGATGGGGCAGATTTTTTCTATATATTTCTTTTGGGGGGTAGATGTGGGGGGGGGGGGGAGGGGGTGGAGTATGGTGGTGGGGCGAGGTTAGTGATGGGGGCAGGGTTGGTAGGGGGGGGGACTTGTTTCATTGGTTATGTTAATCGTTATTTTTGTTTTACTTATTTATTTTACTCAAACGGTCACAGCCACTTTAGCAAGTAGAGAGATACATGCCCTCGTGAGCCTCTTTTTTTCGTTATTCTACCATCCGCGAGTTTTACACAAATCAATTTTGTTTGTTTATTTGTATGGTGTTTTACGTCATGTTCAACACATGTTAGGTTATACATGACGGTCGATTTTTTTTTGTGTGGTGGAGGCAGACCACCCACTTTTCCTGAGTAGAACCAGTACCGTACACTTCCCGCCACCCGTAAGAATCGACACTTCCTCACATACAAGTCGAGCTCACAGTGGGATTCGAACCCGCAGAGGTGAGAGGCGAGAAGGTTTACACAAATCGTTTGCCATGCGATCATTGAAAAAGTAGGCAAAGCTTTCTTTATTTAGCTTTCTTTATTTAGTACTGTTAACATGCTGCATGATAAATTGAGGCCGGATTATAGGGTTTGTCTTTGAACAGCATTGTTATATAATGTATTGAATATATTCAATTATTTAAGGCATACAGTAGTTAGATAACATACTGCGTAATTTACTTTTACGAAGGAAAGAAACTCCTACCATTTTAAAGCAAAACCTGTATCACAACCTATGGAAAAACGTGTGTTTTTGTCAGTATGTTTACTTCAAATAAAAGCTTTAGTGGACTGGCCTCTTCATCTGAAATAGAATAACCTCTCTCTCTCTCTCTCTCTCTCTCTCTCTCTCTCTCTCTCTCTCAAGTCCCTTCCCACACACCCAAACACACCCATTCCACCACACCCACCCCACACTAAGCCAATACTATAGGCCCGGGCCTACAACTTTTCACCAAATATGAAAATGAAAAAAATAACTAGTCAGTTGTTGTCTTACGTTTTCAAAGAAAGAAAAAAGAAGCATATATGTGGTGTTTTTTCCATCGGCGACGGCGATGAAGGCATCAACGTTAGGTTTATGCGTTTAGCTCTGTTTCTCAGTAACTAAGTGATATGCAGTAAAGTAATTGATTACGTAATTAACGAAGAGTAACGTACTGCAGTCGAACGGGGTCCGACGATGCAAGCACTCGAATAATCAAGCATGGTTCATATTTGTACAAGGTGTTACACAGGGGCGTAGCGTGGAATACTCCCTTACTTTCGGGAGTCATTTTGAAAAAGAAAAAAAGAAAAAGAAAAAAAGTTGGAAAATGCAATAAAAATAAGAGGGTCGAGCAGGGTAAGCTTGGAAATTACCAATTTAAGCTTCGCCCCTCGTTTTAGGAGTATATTGAAAACAGGCCACGCTACGCCCCTGGTGTGGTAGTACAGCTCAAAGCTATATAGACTAGCCCAACAAATGATTGACCAACGCTGTTTTGGTTAAATTGTAAATATGTATAAATGAAGATGAACGAAATTGTCGGAAACATGTTCTGTGTCAAGTCAGTTTCTATTAAAGGGACACATGTCACTTTTTTTTTTTGAAAACTCGCGGCGTCCCGTTATTTTTTGTATACATCTGTTTGCATGTTACTAACTGTTTATCATACTGCACCAATAATATATTTAAACCTAGTTAGAATAACGTAGAAAAGTTGAAATCTCAAAATTGTATTTAAATATATGCCAGCATATTTAAAGTCAAAATGATACCAGATCAATAAATTAAGAGGCTAATTTTAATGAATTATAAAGATTTCAAAATTGCCTTGTGTCCCTTTAAAAAACGTATTTGTTTTCTAGCAGGCCTAGTGAACATTTGAAATTAAGTACCTACCAACCTACTTACCCGTCTGCCTGCCTGCCTGTCTGCCTTTCCGCTGCCCTGCCCTGCCTACATACTTACCTACCTAGTATACGCCTGCAACTTACTATATTATGTACATATATTAGTTCTATTATATGTCGCAGAAGCCAACAGTTCTATCGATGTTTAGACTATTTCTTACTCTTCCACTCATAATTTCTGCATAAAAGTACGAATATCCTTGTAAATATAACAACAGTTTACAATTAAATTGCAATCTCTTTGATTAAATTG
>JAWPHD010015079.1:0-57365 GCA_037043455.1 Cyrtodaria siliqua | reverse complement strand
TGTATAATGTTTGCGAACATAATTATTGGGTGTTTTATAAGCTTAAAGTTACGGACAGTGTCCCTTTAAAGTGACGCACTAGTTAGAATCAAGTGATATAACCCATTTGAATCGGTGATATTTTTGAGGTAGTGATATCACCTGTTTGATTTAAGTGTATCACCTATTGCATTAAGGTATATCACCTGTTTGAATCTGAAATATCAGTTCTGAGTGATATCACCAATTTGCTTCAGTGATATCACCTGTTTGCATCAGTAATATCACCGGTTTGAATCAGTGATATCACATGTTTGAATCAGTAATATCACCTGTTCGAATCAGTGATATCATTTGTTTGAATCAGTGATATCACATGTTCGAATCAGTGATATCACCGGTTTGAATCAGTGATATCACCTGTTTGCATCAGTAATATCACCAGTTTGAATCGGTGATATCTCATGTTTGAATCAGTGATATCACCTGTTCGAATCAGTGATATCACTTGTTTGAATCGGTGAAATCACCTGTTTGCATTTATCACTAGTTTGAATCGATGATTTAACCTATTTGAATCAGCGATATTACCTGTTTGATGTAGTTATATCACCTGTTTAAATAATTGCTATAACCTGTTTCAATTAGGGATATCACAAAATGGGCTCAGTAACTAGTTTGATAACAAGAAAATATAATATAGTCATATATTAATTAAAAAATGAAACTTCTTTTCTATTCTTTCTCATTTACTAGCAGAAATTTTGCTTTACTTTTCCTATTCTGGTGTGCTCCATATTATCATTTCTTATTTGTTTAAATGTTTTCTGCGTAAGTCATACTTTCTTAATGTTTTTTTTTAGCTCACCTGAGCCGAAGGCTCAAAGGTGAGCTATTGGATCACTCTTCGTCTCGTCGTCCGTCGTCCGTCGTCCGTCCGTCGTTAACTTTTGCTTCAAACGACTTCTCCTCAGAAACCACGTGGCCAATTTTGACCAAACTTCACGTGGATGATCCTTAGATGAATGCTTTTTAGATTTGTTAAAATTAGGTCAGCGCGACATCCAAGATGGTCGCCATTACCATATATGGTTGAAACCTTAAAAAATCTTCTTCTCAAGAACCGCTGGACAGATGTCAACAATTTTTCTTTTAAAATGATCACCAATGCCTAGACTATCAAGTTTGTTCAAATGAAGTTCCGGGGTCAAAAATGGCCATGCCCGGGGGTCCAAAGTTTGTATATTGAGATTTTGCATGTTTTTCATATAGACATACAGGAAAAAACTTTAAAAATCTTCTTCTCTGAAACCACAAGGCACAGAGGTCTCATGTATTACATGTAGCATCAGCTTATAGTCCTCTAATAAGTTTGTTCAAATGGTGACCCTGGGGTCAAATTTGTCCACGTCCCGGGGTCACAGTTTTACATAGACTTATATAGGAAAGAACATTAAAAAATCTTCTTCTCGGAAAATACAAGAGCCAGAGGTTTGATATTTTGCATTTACTATAAGCTTATGGTCCTTTACCAGTTTTGTTCAAATGGTGACCCTCGGGTCACATTTGGCCCCGCCCCAAGGGTCACATCTTTTACATAGACATGTATAGGGAAAAACTTAAAAAATCATCTTCTCTGAAACTGCAAGAGCCAGAGGTTTAATATTTTGCATTTGCTATAACCTTATGGTCCTCTACCAAGTTTGTTCAAATGGTGACCCAGGGTCACATTTGGCCCCGCCCCGGGTGTCACAGTTTTAAATAGCTTGTATAGGGAAAAACTGAAAAAAATCTTCTTCTCTGGAACCACATGGCACGGAGCTCTCATGTATTACATGTAGCATCAGCTTATGGTCGTCTTCTTAGTTTGTTCAAATGGTGTCCCTGGAGTCAAATTTGTCCGCGCCCCGGGGGTCACAGTTTTACATAGACTTGTATAGGAAAAAAATAAATTCTCGGAAACTACAAGAGCCAGAGGTTTGATATTTTGCATTTACTATAAACTTATGATCCTTTACCAAGTTTGTTCAAATGGTGACCCTCGGGTCACATTTGGCCCCGCCCCAAGGTTCACATGTTTTACATAGACAGGGAAAAACTTAAAAAATCTTCTTCTCTGAAACTGCAAGAGCAAGCGGTTTAATATTTTGCATTTACTATAAGCTCATGGTCCTCTACCAATTTTGTTCAAATGGTGACCCTGGGGTCACAGTTTTACATAGGCTTGTATAGGGAAAAACTGAAAAAAATCTTCTTCTCTGGAACTGCAAGAGCCAGAGGTTTAATATGTTGCATTTGTTATAAGCTTATGGTCCTCTACTAAGTTTGTTCAAATGGTGACCCTGGTGTCAAACTTGGCCGTGCCCCGGGGGTCACAGTTTTATATAGACATATATATAGGGAAAAAAAACAGTCTTCTCTGAAACCTCAAGAGCCAGAGGTTTAATATTTTGCATTTACTATAAGATTATGGTCCTCTACCAAGTTTGTTTAAATGGTGACTCTGAGGTAAAATTTGACCCAACTCCGTGGGTCACAGTTTTACATAGACTTATATAGGAAACACATTAAAGTCTTCTTCTCTGGAACTACAGGAGCCAAAGGTTCAATATTTTGGATTTACTATACTCTTATGGTTCTTTACCAAGTTTGTTCAAATGGTGACCCTGGGTTCACATTTGGCCCCGCCCCAGGGGTCACGTTTTACATAGACTTGTATAGGGAAAACTTAAAACTTCTTCTCTAAAACCACAAAGCACACAGCTCTCATATATTACATGTAGCCCTGGGATCACATTTGGCTCTGCCCAAGGTGTTACTCTCTAGCACCTTTATTTTGTATTTGATCTTTACCAAACTTTGTCAGTGTCTTAAACTGTCTATATCAATGTTGTTATACACAACAGAGCCCACATTTCTTGAACAATCTTAACCAAACTTGCACAGATTGTATATGACCATAAGATTTCGAAGAAGTTTGATAATGTGCCAGTACTCGTGATCGCTTTAGGGCCATCTTGGCCCTCTTGTATTGGTTCAAATTTACTCAGATGAGCGATATAGGGCCATCATGGCCCTCTTGTTTATAATAAAGATTCAATACATTTTTGTCTCATGCAAATCATGGCAGACACTTAGGGAACACTTTGTTCAACGTCCATCCGTCAGTCACATGTTTACCTGCAATCTTGCCATAACTTAAAGAAACTAACCCGCCAAAAAACGGCAAAATTTGCACTACAAAATTGTTTATCAAAACTACATCCAGGTGTTCAGCTCATGTAATAATGCATATGTGCCCATTAAAAGTATAGATTTATGTGTTCTTAAAATACCTGTCATTGAATATGCGTAAAATGAATTATGAGTTTGGCAACTTTCAATTTGACGCTCCATTTTTGGGGTTTGGTCTGGTTGGTTAAAGCTGTTTATAGTGTGTATATAGAGTTTGGATGCTTAAAACATGTAAATTATATACCTTGTCATCAGTAGGTTTAGAAACGGTGTACATACCTTGAAAATGTGGCTGTTGGCAGGATAGCTACTTTAAAATATCTTTATCTTACCTCAAGGAATGTCCTTACACATGTCCAGTAACTGGAGAGTTATTCCCCTTTCATAAAGCCTTACCTAGCTCATAACTTGGACAAATATTGACCTATGGTCATGAAACTTTATAAAGTTTTTCCTTATCAATTATCCAATGCCATTGACATGTCCAATAACTCTGAATTTCATTTTGGCAGAGTTATGCCCCTTTTTGTAAAAACTTTAACCTGCAACCTAACCTAGCTCATAACTTGGCAAAATATTGATCTATGTTAATGAAACTTCATACAGTTTTTCTTTATCAATTATTAAATGTAGAGTTATGCACCTTTTCATGAAACTTTACAATTTAAAAAATGTTTCTGCTCCATAAATCATGAAAGAGTGCACACCTTGTATTTAAACTTTATAGTTAGATTGAAATAAACACATGGCAGGCAACACAGTTGTTCCGAGGCACACCCTTAAGGTTCACTCATGGTTCAAATACTTTTTAAAATTATTTTTGTTATTTTAAGAAGGAAAAAAAGTATTATACCTAATTTATGTTTGACTTTCTCTTTGTGTTGAGTTTGCTTAAGGGTCTTTATAGGGTTGGAGGTTTTCTGTTGGGAATTTAGGTTTCATATGGTAATTTTTTTTTTTAAAAGGTAGACAAATGTTATTAGAAAATGTTGAATACAATTATATGTTTTTAAATTGTTATTCCTTTATCTTGATTCTTATAGTGGATTCCAAACTTTCATAAAAACCATAAATCATTTTCAAAATTTCACAATTCTTCTGTCGAGTTTCTTCTGCTCTGACTTTATGCGTTCTTAACAACTTACTTGAAAATTAAAATACAATATATTTAATAAAATCCATGGTTATATAGATATATTAAATATTTGTTATTGTTTAAAGTATGAAATTTAGCAAAGTAATTTATTTTAATTTTATTTGACTTCTCTCTTAAATTGTGCCTTTTTGTTTAGAATTTGCCATATTAAAAAGTTAAGAAATTCCTTTCTTAATAAGTAATCAAACACTTAAAATATTCTTTATTATACAAAAAATAGAGCTCAGTGTGTTTTGTGAAGATATTGAGTACCTCCTATATAGGACTTGATCTGTTTTGCGAATACTGGTACCTTGAATTCAATGATATTTGTAGTGTTTGCATTACTCAGTAAATAATGAGTTTCTTGACTTTCTGATAAGGCACATTTTAAGCAAAAAAGAATCCTAAAATGATTTAATAGGCTGTTTAAAAGCTATAATATCTCTGAAATGGCTGCGTGCGTGTAATTTAATAAAATATGGTTCCTTGATTAGTATCTTTGTAAATGACGTTAGCATATTCCCTTGGTTTACCGTTATGAAGTTTTTCTTCATTGTCCAATATCAAGAAGGCCACCACAGCAATGTAAATTTTACATAGAGTTATATAGGGAAACGATAAGAGTTTGAAGTTATGTATTTATATTGAAGATTAATGGCTATTCAAGATATGAATATTTAAGATAAATGATTCGGTTCTTGTTTTATAGGGTTTGAGACTGGTATGTAACTGTGCGAAGAATGGTGACCTTGACGTTAGCCGAACCTTTGTTACCTAGATTCTATAACATCCCAGTGTTGTCTAACATATACACATCTTATAAACAAACTTTTTAGTATTTTTTTGCTAAAATAAGTAAGCTTAAAATGATGGAATGATGTAGATGGAACGGTTCTAAATAAATTGTTATTGTGGTGACCTTCGATATACACAATACTAATGTCGATATTGGCACCACGTTATCAACTCTATAATTGTACCCTGACGATGTTCTAGTTAATAAACAAGATTGTAACTCACAACAATCATCTTTATCAGTGTCATCGATTTTTACTGATGGTGGCAGGTAATGGTTCTACCACATAAAAATTGACCGTCATGTATGGCCTAACATATGCTAAAAATGACGTAAAACACCATTCAAATAAACATCAATGGCATCCTTATAAGACACAACATTTAGTGAATAGGTTGACCAATGCAATTGTTGTGTGTTACAATGTGCTTGTAATGTGGCGTGCTTGTAATGCGATGCCAATATCGACAATAGTACTTTGAGGTCGCTACAGTTGTTTCTTCCCAAAATATTTCAAGCAAAATTTTAAAAATGTATTACATGAATTTGAAGAGAAAACAAGTTGAAACTTTGATTGTATGTTTATATTGAAATGTGTGTATGTTGCCTTTCATTTTTTTCTCCTTTTAAAATATTTCTATAGTTGTAATATTACGGTACTTACCATCTTGTAATTTCTCTGCTTTTAAATACCCATTAATAATTTCCCTGTCTTTTCCTACTAGATATTGAAAGCGGAAAAATTCCTTCAGGAGAAAAAACAGGCAGCAACAGGAGTAAGAGTTACAAAAATATACTTTTAACGACTTTTGGCATGACTAAACATTATTCTAGATAATTTGGCTCCATCTCTAGCTCAACCCCTTGTCGTTAAGTTTGACATTTGGAACCTGTAAGGTTAGTGGAGAGAGGAGGGGTGGGGGCATCTTGGCAGGAAGTTGTCAAAAGAATACTGTACACAAGTAGCCTTTGTCCAAAGAATGTAGTGGTTGAGTTGGATGTGGGGCCAAATTGACCTGATATGTGACAAACTGGTATAGAATAAACAAACATTTTGGTGGATTAAGTTCATTTGTTGGTGTTGGATTTTGGGCATTTAACAATCAAGTAACACTCAGTTTTGCCAATAAGGATATGCATAACATGTGGAAACATTGTTTAGCAGGATTCTGTTTCTACTTTTGAATGTATTTTCATTTCTCCCCGGAAAATTGAAAATCCTAATAATAAATACTAACACGTGTCATATATTTCTAATGCTAGTTTGATTACTATTGACATAACCAGAGTATAATTAGTTTGGTAACTTTCTGCTTGTTAATATTCTATACTGATTTATATTAAACTACTGTATATGCTAACATTATGTCACACCATTACTGGAGAAGGGTACCAAGTGCACATAAAATATATAGTGAGATGGTTCCCATTTTTTCAATAATGGAGATGGGTACCAAGTGCACATAAAATATACAGTGAAACGGTTCCCTAACTCCCAATAGTGGAGAAGGGTACCAAATGCTCATAAAATATAACGTGAGATGGTTGCCTTCTCACATTAGTGGTAAGGATATCAAATGCACATAAAATATATAGTTAAAATCTTCTTTAATTGCAATGTTTTTATGAAATTTGGTAGAAATAGTTTTTAGCTCTACTGGCCGAAGGCCAGCAGAGCTTATGGGATGCCGAGTTGTCCGTCGTCCGTCCGTCGTCCGTCGTCCGTCGTCCGTCGTCGGCGTTAACTTTTGTCTCGTTAAGACGATAGGGCCTTCATTTTTCATCCGACCTTTACCATACTTTAACATGTTGTTAATATCAATGAAAGCTCGGATGAGTTCGAAAACCAGCCAGATCGGACAAGTAACAGCGGAGTTATGGCCCTTGATTTAGTTAAAAATGCTATACTGCTGTATTTTGCCTCGTTAAGACTATAGGGCCTTCATTTTTCATCCTATCTTTATCAAGCTTTACCACATTGTTAATATCAATGAAAGCACGGACAAGTTCGAAAACCAGCCAGATCGGACCAGTAACAGCGGAGTTATGGTCCTTGATTTAGTTAAAAATGCTATATTGCTATATTTTGCCTCGTTAAGACGATAGGGCCTTTATTTTTCATCCTATCATTACTAAACTTTACCACAATGTTAATATCAATGAAAGTTCGGACAAGTTTGAAAAACAGCAATATCGGATTAGTAAAAGTGGAGTTATGGCCCTTGATTTAGTTAAAAATGCCATATTTTGCCTCGTTAAGACGATAGGGGCTTCATTGTTCATCCGATCTTTACTAAACTTTATCAGGTTGTTAATGTCGTTAAAAGCTCGAACAAGTTCAAAAACCAGCCATATTGGACCAGTCACAGCGGAGTTATGGCCCTTGATTTAGTTAAAAATGCTATATTTTGCCTCGTTAAGACGATAGGGGCTTCATTGTTCATCTGATCTTTACCAAACTTTATAAGATTGTTAATATCAATGAAAGCTCGGACAAGTTTGAAAACCAGCAATATCGGATTAGTAAAAGTGGAGTTATGGCCCTTGATTTAGTTAAAAATGCCATATTTTGCCTCGTTAAGACGATAGGGGCTTCATTGTTCATCCGATCTTTACTAAACTTTATCAGGTTGTTAATGTCGTTAAAAGATCGAACAAGTTCGAAAACCATTCATATCGGACCAGTAACAGCAGAGTTATGGCCCTTGATTTAGTTCAAAATGATATATTTTGCCTCGTTAAGATTTTACATCCGATCTTTACCAAACTTTATCAGACTGTTAATGTCTATGAAAGCTTGGTCAAGTTCGAAAATCAACCAGATCGAACGAGTAACAGTGGAGTTATGGCCCTTGATTTTGTTAAAAATGCTATAATTTGCCTCGTCATACGATAGGCCCTTCATTTTGTATCTGATCTTTGCCAAACTTTAACTGATTTTATGTTTCTTTTTTATATATTTTTTTTAATTTTTTTTTTTATTTTTTTTTAAATATTGTTGTTTTAAATTTTTTTATTTTTTTTGAATATTTCTTTTAATAATGTTTTTTTTGAATAATATTTATTTTTTTTTTTTTTTTTTTGGAATATTTTTTGAATATTTTCTTTTTAATTATTATTTTTTTCATTTTTTTTTTTTTTTAAATTATTATTATTATTATTATTTTTTTAACTCTATGTTGGACCAGTCGGACCAGTAACAGAGGAGTTATGGCTCTTGATTTAGTTAAAAATGCTATATTTTGCCTCGTTAATATGATAGGGCCTTCATTTTCATCTGATCTTTACCAAACTTTACCAGATTCTTCAAAAGCAGTTTTTTAATGGCAGTCACTCGCTTCATTGATGTTATAAGAGCCGTGTTAGCCAGTAGAGCGTCCACAGGCCCTCTTGGGCCTCTTGTTTTTTTTTTTCGACACTTCTGTGTTAGTTGCATCATTGTGTCCATACACACTTGGACAGCTTTACCGGCTGTCTTGTTTTATATTATACAAAAATAAAATGCTTCAGCTCTATTATGGTTGATACTTGGCATTGTTTAGTCAATGTTAAGATATAAACAGCTAAAAATGAACGTGATCTTTGAATAGACATAATTATCTAAAAAAAACGTTATCTTTCTTCCACCTCTTAACAATCTCTACTCACCTTTTCAGCATTCTATGCTTTGTTATATGTACCTACATGCTATTTAACAGTGGCAAATATTCAAATACTAAAACAGCTTAGTACTGTACTTGAAAATGACTACAAAATACTATACATAATTATAACAATTATGGTGACGTGTAGACCATACTTAAGGACTCCCAGACTATACATAATACTATACATAATACTATACATAATTATAACAATTATGATGACGTGTAGACCGTACTTAAGGACTCCCAGACTATACATAATACTATACATAATATTATACATAATACTATACATAATTATACATAATACTATACATAATTATAACAATTATGATGATGTGTAGACCCTACTTAAGGACTCCCAGACTATACATAATACTATACATAATACTATACATAATACTATACATAATACTATACATAATTATAACAATTATGATGACGTGTAGACCGTACTTAAGGACTCCCAGACTATACATAATACTATATATAATACTATACATAATACTATACATAATTATACATAATACTATACATAATTATAACAATTATGATGACATGTAGGCCGTACTCAAGGACTCCCAGACTATACATAATACTATACATAATATTATACATAATTATACATAATACTATACATAATTATAACAATTATGATGACATGTAGGCCATACTTAAGGACTCCCAGACTATACATAATACTATACATAATACTATACATAATTATAACAATTATGATGACGTGTAGGCCGTACTTAAGGACTCCCAGACTATACATAATACTATACATAATACTATACATAATACTATACATAATATTATACATAATTATAACAATTATGATGACATGTAGGCCGTACTTAAGGACTCCCAGACTATACATAATTATAACAATTATGTTGACATGTAGGCCGTACTTAAGGACTCCCAGACTATACATAATTATCCATAATACTATACATAATTATAACAATTATAATGACATGTAGACCGTACTTAAGGACTCCCAGACTATACATAATTATACATAATACTATACATAATACTATACATAATATTATACATAATTATAACAATTATGATGACATGTAGGCCGTACTTAAGGACTCCCAGACTATACATAATTATAACAATTATGATGACATGTAGGCCGTACTTAAGGACTCCCAGACTATACATAATTATCCATAATACTATACATAATTATAACAATTATGATGACGTGTAGACCGTACTTAAGGACTCCCAGACTATACATAATTATACATAATACTATACATAATACTATACATAATATTATACATAATTATAACAATTATGATGACATGTAGGCCGTACTTAAGGACTCCCAGACTATACATAATTATAACAATTATGATGACTTGTAGGCCGTACTTAAGGACTCCCAGACTATACATAATTATCCATAATACTATACATAATTATAACAATTATGGTGACGTATAAATACTTAAGGACTCCCAGACTATACATAATACTATACATAATACTATACATAATTATAACAATTATGATGACGTGTAGGCCGTACTTAAGGACTCCCAGACTATACATAATACTATATGTAATACTATACATAATACTATACATAATACTATACATAATATTATACATAATACTATACATAATACTATACATAATTATAACAATTATGATGATGTGTAGACAGTACTTAAGGACTCCCAGACTATACATAATACTATATATAATACTATACATAATACTATACATAATTATACATAATACTATACATAATTATAACAATTATGATGACATGTAGGCCATACTTAAGGACTCCCAGACTATACATAATACTATACATAATTATAACAATTATGATGACGTGTAGGCCGTACTTAAGGACTCCCAGACTATACATAATACTATACATAATACTATACATAATTATAACAATTATGATGACATGTAGGCCGTACTTAAGGACTCCCAGACTATACATAATTATACATAATACTATACATAATTATAACAATTATGATGACATGTAGACCGTACTTAAGGACTCCCAGACTATACATAATTATACATAATACTATACATAATTATAACAATTATGATGACATGTAGACCGTACTTAAGGACTTCCAGACTATACATACTTATAACAATTATGATGACATGTAGGCCATACTTAAGGACTCCCAGACTATACATAATTATCCATAATACTATACATAATTATAACAATTATGATGACATGTAGACTGTACTTAAGGACTCCCAGACTATACATAATTATACATAATACTATACATAATTATAACAATTATGATGACATGTAGACCGTACACTATACATAATACTATACATAATTATAACAATTATGATGACATGTAGACCGTACTTAAGGACTCCCAGACTATACATAATTATACATAATACTATACATAATTATAACAATTATGATGACATGTAGACCGTACACTATACATAATACTATACATAATTATAACAATTATGATGACATGTAGACCGTACTTAAGGACTCCCAGACTATACATAATTATACATAATACTATACATAATTATAACAATTATGATGTCATGTAGGCCGTACTTAAGGACTCCGAGACTATACATAATTATAACAATTATGACATGTAGGCCGTACTTAAGGACTCTGAGACTATACATAATTATAACAATTATGACATGTAGACCGTACTTAAGGACTCCGAGACTATACATAATTATAACAATTATGACATGTAGGCCGTACTTAAGGACTCCGAGACTATACATAATTATAACAATTATGACATGTAGGCCATACTTAAGGACTCCGAGACTATACATAATTATAAAAATTATGATGACATCTAGGCCGTACTTAAGGACTCCGAGACTATACATAATTATAACAATTATGACATGTAGGCTATACTTAAGGACTCCGAGACTATACATAATTATAACAATTATGATGACATGTAGACCGTACACTATACATAATTATAACAATTATGACATGTAGGCCGTACACTATACATAATTATAACAATTATGACATGTAGGCCATACACTTTACATAATTATAACAATTATGATGACATGTAGACCGTACACTATACATAATTATAACAATTATGACATGTAGACCGTACTTAAGGACTCCGAGAAAGATGTTCTGCTGCATGGTCACTTTAAAAAATATTCTCTGTTAAATCTACGAACATGCTAAATAATGGCAAAATTGCACTACAAAATCGTTTATCAAAACCCCATCCAGGTGATCTGATCATAAAAAATGTATACCGTATTTCCTCCATTAGTAGCGCCTTCCCTAATAGAAGCGCCCCCTCCTGTTTTAAGAAACCTTCTTCAAAAATCCAAAAGTTCCTGAAAAACCCACAATTTTTTCGTCTTTTCGTCTTGGACAGTGGTCATTATTCGACTGTCCAGGCAGGGTAAAACAAAGTAAGCTGTACAACTTTGACCGCTCCATTAAAACATTGCTGTTATAACTAAAAGCATGCCTATACATTTGTATTATATAAATATTTTGATTGGATGAATGAAATACAGGCATGAAGACTGTTGTAAAAACTTTGATATCTTTTAATACACTTATTGCATGTTATTTCTGGATGTGTTTGCAGTGTCTTCTCCTTGCTCTGACATATGTGGAAGCAGAACTGCCAATATCCTGAATTTATATTCCATGTGTTCTTTATTCAAATTGTTCTCCACCCACTTTATTTTGGGAACAATTTGATATATTGAAATGTCCATTTTTTTTATCTAAATAGAATCAGGTTTTTACTGAATCATATATGTGATATGCACCAAAAGGGCAAAAATGAAACAAAAAAATGAGAGCGGGAGGGTGTGTGTGGTGGTGCTGGGAATGGCGGGAGGTAGAATGCCTCTCGGCAAGAGATCACCGGAAATGACATAATAGTGCCTGGGGATAAAGAACTCATATTGATAGGTTTTAGTATCCTTGCCTTTGGATATTTAAGGATATTCCAAATGCAGGCATTAAAGTCTTATTTTCTACTTTAAAAAAGAAAGCTTTCACCAGGTTGGACTATACATATTGAAAACAAGGCATCATTTGGATTTTACACTGTTCATAAAATAATTTATTGTATTGGTATCGCTTCCTTAACATTATAATATTATTGTAGTCAATTTTCTCCAGGTTTTGTACCTCGAAAAAACAACTGCCATATGATCATTAGATAAAATGATTTTACAATTTTACAGTAATCTAATTTAGAATTCCGTAAGTTTTGAGCATTACAGCTTGACCATAATGCTGAAAACATTATACAGGCCAGGAAAATTCATCAAATCTAAATGCTTACGATGCTACGCTTTCACCCCCAGATAGTGTGATTGGACATTTTGCTGTTAACTTCTACAGCTGGAGTAGACGGACCATTGTACAACATTTCACTTCAGTTAAGACAAAACCAGAGGGACGGAGTTTACACATTCAAAAACTCATGATGTCCAGAAACACTGGACTCGTCTACAGCCACTTTTTCGACTCCGGACATAATTCTTCTACTCTCGGCAGAATACTTTCCACATCGATGGCTTAATCAAACACACCTACAGCTGTTGACTCAAATCGTGGAGAAGTTCAAATGAAGGAATTTGTTGTTGTATTATGTATAATTTTATATATATAAATACCGTGTACGGAATAGTTGTTACGGTCTATATAGTACATGTTGGTCGGCAGGACAGTGTAGTTAATAGTTTCTATTGTAAGTGTTGTAGAGTTGTCACGCTCTTCTTACAGACCCCGAATAATCGTAAACCCAGCAAACAGGACGATGACCTAATTAGCTTGTATGTTTTCGGAGAAGATGAGGATGACCTTCATAATGAAGCAGAGAAAAACGGTGGCGTAATACATTATGACAAAGTTAAACATCACCATCATAAGGGAATACAACTTACACGAGCCAAATCATTCATGAATGTAAGCCCACTCCTGTGGTTGCCTTGAGACCTCACATCATAGTTAGCAGTTTTCCTGTGATTTCAGTTCTTATTCTAGTTTTGTGGTTTTGTTTTAGGCCATAATAAATTAATTGCTAGTTTTTCATCCAAATTTATTTCAAAATAGGGGCAGGGGTGAAATTTTATTTTTTATTTTATACGACAAATGGAAAATGGCTTCGGCACAAGGCAAAAATAGTAAAACATACTATGCTGAGTACTTCCAAGATTGAAAACACTTTTTAATAGTGTTTCATACTTTAAGCAATTTTCTTTTATTTATTTTTTTTATTTTATTTTTTTGAAGAAATAAAAATTACCGGGGAGGCATAAAAAGACTGGGACGGGCAGTGATGAGAATCTAGCAATTAATTTATTATGGCCTTAGTTGTTTTTTTTAGAACATTTTTAATAGGAGAATTTTTTTATTATAGAGTCTAAAAATAAATGGAGGTCAAAATAAAGTTTGGTGCATTTTTGGACCAACGTTTAGACAGAATTTGTGAGAAGCAAATTGTGTAGGAAAAATAAGTTCTGAATAATTTGTGGAGAACACATTGAAGTACCTATGTTGTTTTCTCCTACTAAAGTGAATTGAAGACTTAATTTTAAAAGGGTATAGTTTCCCTGGAGCGTTTTAACGAAACTTCACCAGAAGGTGGGGCTCATGGAAAGGAAGGTTGGGATTGATATTTGGTCAAAGGTCACGGTCTCTGTTATTAGCAATAGAAAATTGGTTTCCACTGAATAATACTTCCCCTTGAGAGATTAATCGAAAATTCACTACAAGGCGTGGTCCATGGAAAAAAACTAGATTTGTTATTTGGTTAAACGTTAAGGTAACTTGTTTATGAAATTTCACGGGAGCATTAAGTGCACCGAAGAAACCATTCATTGTCTTCATCCCAAGAACGTTATCCCCACAATTATTTTTATTGTGCATTTTAGTTGTGTTATTCGCCTGACTTGTTTGTTTGTTCCTGCATGAATATTATTCTCTAGCATTTATTCACTGTGTATGTTTTGTGTATGACCGAGTGATTGTAACTACAGCATGTATAAATATTTTGTTTGACCTTGTTAGTTTTAGAGGTTATAATTATTTGACAGCCGTCTCAGAGAGAACAGCAATTTTCAGTCATTGGGATTGTGGATAGTAGGAGTGGGCCCCGGGTAGATGGGTGATCATCATTCCACCCCTACACCCCTCGCACTATCAAATAGATTCCTGTAGAGCGCTCAGAGGATTAACTCAAATACACGTAACTACCCAGTTATGTCTGTCCCCTGCCACTGAACGAGGTTAGTTGGAAGTGTCTTTCATATGGACACAGCACAGTAACCCAGTGATGCCACAGAGGCTTACACCCGTGATTTCTGGAATCAGGGTCGAAGGTGCTATCCGAAGGGTTACCGCAACCCCTGAATACACACTGTCAGGCCTCGGCTATTATTCTACTACAATGAATAGTCCTGATTGTAAACCACCAGAATACACAAACACACAAACACACACACACATGATCCTTATTTTCTTCTGGTGATCCAACTAGTGTTATCCCTGAGATATGACTTTTATTATACCCACGTTTTTGAAAACAACACGGTATATTAAAATCGCCCCCGTTTGTCCGTCCGTCCGTTACCGCATCTCCTCCTAAACGGCTGAACGGAATTCAACCAAACTTAGGGTATGACTTCACCATATGATGACGGCATGCAAGAGCAACATTATTTTTGGCTCCAAGCCTAGGAGCCCTCAGTGGGGGATCAAAAGATCAAATACACTAAAATTTCTATTACAACGTCATTTTCCCATATTTTTGCACATAACTTGGTCTATGAAAGATAAACAACATTTCAAACAATTTCATTATTTCGCAAACTTGGACATCTGCCTTGGGGCCCAGGGTGGGTGAGGGGAGGGGGTGTGTGGGATGCGGATGTTTGGGGGAAATTGGAATATCAGTACTTGATAAAAAAAAAATTGATAATTATATCATAATCAATAGATTTTATTATTTCGAACTCGGACGTTTGCCCGTGTGGGGTTGGGGTGGGTGTACAATTTTTTTGATAATTGTGTCAAATGAAACATTATGATTATGGGATTACACTGTATACATTTGTTTCCTCCTTCGTCATCGGTGGCGCCTGGACAAGGGGCATCAAAACACTAATAATACAATCACGGTGTCATTTTTTCATACTTTTCCACATTAATTGGTATAATATATTTGTCTATGAAAGAGATACACAGCATGTCAAATGATGTTTTTATTTAAAACTCGGACGTCTTTGTGGTTTGGGTTTGAGGGGGTAGGTGGTGGGTGGAGGGTAACAGGGGATCCTTTTTTTTTTAAATTATGTCTCAAATGAACATTTTGATGAAGGGATTACAGTGTATATACTGTGGGGCTGGGTGTTTGTGGGGGGTTAGGGCGGGGTGGGGGTGGTGGGAGAGAGGTAAATTTGGTCAAATATCTATTTTTCTTTCTCAATAAAATGTAATGATTTTAGGAATATCAGTATAATTTGCTCCAGGGTCACCATGGGACTCTGGGATAGGGGTCAAAAGTTCAAATACACAAAATACATCTTTTATTCATTTGCAGTGTCATACATGCATACAGAAAAGCATAAATAATACTTTTTCTAATCTGAATATCAAAAAACGATCAAAACAATTACATGTAAAATGGATACAGTGTTAAAGGGAATTGACCTGTGTGAAGAAAACTCAGGTATTTTGTGATGGTGCGCCATCTAATTTGTTCTAGTTTTACAATTGTTAACTTCTCAGAACATGTTAGTGAAAAAGATTCATTGTATGTATATTTTGTTTCCATTGTATGGGTTTGTGTGCATTTTCATTTTCTTACAGCAAGTTGTTGCATATCCTAATGTCCACATTTCTTTTTTTAATTGACCATTTATAGTTGGTTTAATTGATTCTTGATATGGATAATAATTGACTGGACTTCTTTTCCAGATGTGGGACTTAGCTCAGGTAGGGTAACACTCACATTTGTTTGTCATGAGTTTGTAATGAATAAAATAAACATAATTATATTGTCTATATTCACTGACTGATGTATGTATCACATGATTATATAATAGATGGTCACACTAGGATACTTTTACTGTATCCTACGCGATAGTCATACAAGAGGAAACAATTACTGTATCCTACGCGATAGTCATACAAGAGGAAACAATTACTGTATTCTACGCGATAGTCATACAAGAGGAAACAATTACTGTATCCTACGCGATAGTCATACAAGAGGAAACAATTACTGTATTCTACGCGATAGTCATACAAGAGGAAACAATTACTGTATCCTACGCGATAGTCATACAAGAGGAAACAATTACTGTATCCTACGCGATAGTCATACAAGAGGAAACAATTACTGTATCCTACGCGATAGTCATACAAGAGGAAACAATTACTGTATCCTACGCGATAGTCATACAAGAGGAAACAATTACTGTATCCTACGCGATAGTCATACAAGAGGAAACAATTACTGTATTCTACGCGATAGTCATACAAGAGGAAACAATTACTGTATCCTACGCGATAGTCATACAAGAGGAAACAATTACTGTATCCTACGCGATAGTCATACAAGAGGAAACAATTACTGTATCCTACGCGATAGTCATACAAGAGGAAACAATTACTGTATCCTACGCGATAGTCATACAAGAGGAAACAATTACTGTATCCTACGCGATAGTCATACAAGAGGAAACAATTACTGTATCCTACGCGATAGTCATACAAGAGGAAACAATTACTGTATCCTACGCGATAGTCATACAAGAGGAAACAATTACTGTATTCTACGCGATAGTCATACAAGAGGAAACAATTACTGTATCCTACGCGATAGTCATACAAGAGGAAACAATTACTGTATCCTACGCGATAGTCATACAAGAGGAAACAATTACTGTATCCTACGCGATAGTCATACAAGAGGAAACAATTACTGTATCCTACGCGATAGTCATACAAGAGGAAACAATTACTGTATCCTACGCGATAGTCATACAAGAGGAAACAATTACTGTATCCTACGCGATAGTCATACAAGAGGAAACAATTACTGTATCCTACGCGATAGTCATACAAGAGGAAACAATTACTGTATCCTACGCGATAGTCATACAAGAGGAAACAATTACTGTATCCTACGCGATAGTCATACAAGAGGAAACAATTACTGTATCCTACGCGATAGTCATACAAGAGGAAACAATTACTGTATTCTACGCGATAGTCATACAAGAGGAAACAATTACTGTATTCTACGCGATAGTCATACAAGAGGAAACAATTACTGTATTCTACGCGATAGTCATACAAGAGGAAACAATTACTGTATCCTACGCGATAGTCATACAAGAGGAAACAATTACTGTATTCTACGCGATAGTCGTACAAGAGGAAACAATTTCTGTATTCTACAAGAAGATTTTTATAAGAGTAATCAAAAAAATAATTACTTGCTGTTTGCATTGATGTTAAACAAGAAATTATTGAGTACAAGTAAAATTATAATGTTTTACATAAGGAAATTGGTACATTTCCGTAAAAAAATGCATGATACAGAGCAAATGATTCTTATTATTCGAAAGCCCTGTTTGTAAAATACAATCGAACCATATTAGATGGCATGTAAAGTTAGCTCTTTATTGTGTTCAGTTTGAAGCTACTGTTAAAAACATTATTTTTTAGTGTGAGCATGATTGTGCCTCTGTGTCTTCAAAGTTAAGGAATAAGAGGATATAAAGCTTATTGATTGACTAATGATCTTTAGATTAAGGTCTGAATATATGTTAATGTTGAGTGTTGGAGACGCCATGACACTTGTGAATGTGGTGTGTCGGAGATGCCATGACACTCGTAATTGTTGTGTCAGAGCACCACCACACTCGTAATTGTTGTGTCAGAGCGCCACGACACTCGTAATTGTAGTGTCAGAGCGCCACGACATTCATAATTGTTGTGTGTCAGAGATGCCACGACATTCGTAATTGATGTGCATCAGAGACCACCCCCAACACTCGTAATTGTTGGGGTCAGAGATGCCACGACACTCGTAATTGTTGTGTCAGAGCGCCACAACATTCGTAATTGTGTGTCGGAGATGCCACTACATTCGTAATTATTGTGCATCAGAGACCACCCCCAACACTCGTAATTGTTGGGGTCAGAGATGCCACGACACTCGTAATTGTTGTGTGTCATGGAGACGCCATGACACTCGTAATTGTTGTGTGTTGGAGATGCCACAACACTCGTATTGTTGTGTCGGAGTGCCATGACACTCATAATTGTTGTGTCAAGAGTGACACAACACTCGTAATTAATGTGTCGTAGTGCCAGGACACTCTTAATTGTTGTGTCAGAGCGCCATGACACTTGTAATTGTTGTGTGTTTGAGATGCCATGACACAGTCGTAATTGTTATGTGTCGGACACGCCACGACATTTGTAATTGTTGTGTGTCGGAGATGCCATGACACTCGTAATTGTTGTGTGTCGGAGATGCCATGACACTCGTAATTGTTGTGTGTCGGAAACACCATGACGCCCTTTATTGTTGTGTGTCAGAGATGCCATGACTCTCGAAATTGTTATTGTCTGTCGGAGATTTTGGAGACATCATGACAGAATATAATAATACGCTTGTGAACTTTACTGAGCAAGTGACTAATGTCCTCTGCTTCATCAATCAGATGGGGATGTGAACCAGGTTTTCATATAAACTGGGATCTGTCCTCATTGTACGTAAAAAACAAAGGAATTTATTAACTTCCATCAATTTACTGGCGCAAATGTATTTTAAACAATACGACCATTCAAACCATAAACTCGTAAGTTATTTAAAAAAACACTCATTTGTTTTCTTATTTAACTTTATATGGGATAACCAGAAACCGTTAGATGGAGACACAGATTCCCTCGGATCTGTTGAACTAGCCCCATTTATGAACTTGGTGAACGATGATGCTAGCAATAATAACAAACACCGTGCCAAGCCTCTGAGTAAATCAGATTTGGGGATAAACGTGAGTGTTGACTGTTGAGTGAAGTGTAGTTACTTCCAGTGCTTTACATTCTCTGATCGCTGATCTTACTTTATGTTGTAGAAGCGTTGAGCTCTAATGGCCTTGCAAGAGTTCATTCTTCTTTTAGAGACTAATGAGTACGTGTAGTACTAACAGAAACAATTAACTTATATCTAAATAATGTAAAAAACAGTAGAAAAAAAAACTCATAGTATTTTGTGTGGCAAGCTTTGCGTGGCTGATGGCTAGATTTAAGTAGTCGTGTAATCGATTCATTATTGCCATTATTTATTTACCAACTGTTGGCTGAGCCACTAGTATCATTCCCAAAGACATTCTTGAAATAATTATGTTGTAGAGATATGGTTATGTTTTGTTTTATTTTGTAGATTTCATGTTTTATAAATATATTTTCATTGTGGCTTCAAAATTTGTTTCTTCATTTAGGTTTAATCAGCGTCTTGAAAGCGGATAATCAATGTTTTGGTTAATCCTTTCGACGCCAAATTTCAACTGTCGTCTGCAAAAATTTGAAATAAAACCTGCCGGAAATATTTTATATATAAAGTGCTTATAAAAAACATTCTTACTGAGTGGCGAATGGTGTGAACCCTGATCAACCTGCAAATTATGTACAGGTTGATCGTCGTTAAAATCAATGTTTTTGGCCTTGGCAGCGAAAGGATTATAGACAAAAGCTTTCACCTCAACATAATGAACGGAAATCTCAGCGTCTTTGAATATGTTCTTTTTTGCAAGGCCAGTAGAGCATATGTGAAGTGTGTAAGCTCTACTTGTGGAAGACCACAATTTCATATTATCTTGGTCTGTAACTTATAATTAAGGTGGCTTGTTGTCTATGGTCCATCACTTTACACAAGGACTACCCTGTGAGACTTTTTTTATGGCTGATCAGTCTTTGTGAAATAGTCACGTAGAAACATGTTATATGCTACCCTGGATAATAAAAAAATAGACCCATAATGTTTCAGGATTGAAAAAGTCCCACAGAAAAAAAATGACAGTCAAATGGACATTCCTTCCAATTATGCCTTAAATGTTTTCAACTTCCTGTGAAATCCTTCCTGGCCACCATGGAGTTAAAATAGAAAAGTTTGATCTCTTTCCTCTTCTAGAAGTACTAGAGATATGTATTTTAATTTGACCTACAAAATGGCTGCCATCTGCCACCGTCTTGTGTGCCAGGACTTTAACTTGTGATGGCTCCTTCTATTAACTGAAACAGGAACATTGAAGTTGCTGTCTTAACACTCTTAACTGAAATCCAAGTTGACATATACAAGATTGCCTTCTGAGTAGGTGACGAGCACGAAAGATGCCATACTCTTGATGACTACTACTATTTCAGATCCAATATGGCCGCCATTGTCGAAAATTTAACAGTGTTTTCTGTTTCTGCCTTAACTCCTGATTACCTTCACCAACACGATCAACATGACCTGTAAATGTGCTTGTAATTGCTCTGACTGCTTTTTCAACAAACGCTATGTTGTATCTTTTTTCATGGTATTGTTATAAAAATTATATTTTGCTTAAGAAATAGAATATTTCCAGCGGGTTTATATTGTTCCAGATAAAAACCAGGTGGGTGGGATTTGAAGCCCATCGATACCAAGGGCCGTAGGCCCACAGTTTCGATGTGTTTCAAGTCCCAACCACCAGGTTTTGATCTCGCACAATATAAACCCGCTGGAAATATTTTATGTCTTATCCGACATGGATTGTTATCTATTTTATATACACATTTTCGAGAGATTGAACATAATACAAATACATTCTCACAACTTACATTGTACGTCTATCTCTCAGCACCAAACGAAGTAAATATACAGCTTTGTCATGTTTCTAACAAGTTCAGTGTGTTGTTTTGAACGTAACATTGTCTTAAATTAACGTTATCGTTGTTTTGGATGTTTTCCGACATTGAAAATCGTTTAAAATGTTTTTCTAACGGTTGAAGGACGTGACGTCAGAGGTTTTTATAGCTTTTTCAAAAACTGTCCAATAGCCAATCAGCATTGAGTATTTTCATAAACCATGTTAGATATCTGTTTAATGTTTTGTCACAAAAATCATGTTTAGCATGATTATAATTTTTCTGTTCAGCAAGATTATTGCCTTCTTTTATTTTTGTTTCTGTAGCTTTTCTGCACATATTTGTTTATAGATTTGGTTTTTGAGAGGTATCTGAGCAGTCACATGTTATAACAATATTGGTTTATGTCCAGGTCCTCACCCCATATTTGGAATAGCCATTATTATGAATTGATGTTACAACGATAGTGGTTTAAATTAATGTCCAGGGCCTCCCATATCAACAAGATCTTTTTAGGATTTGTTTGGGTGACGCTTGGACGTCTAATAGAGAACTGCGGGAGCATGAAACCTGGTTTGTGTGATGGGTGAAATGAAGGCTAATTGTTTTTAACCATGGAAGCGCTAACTGTACCAAAACATTTAAGTAACCCAACTTTCATAGACATACACACCGAGTTCCGAAGTCAATTTTAGTCGACATAATATATAATACATATATATGTGTAAATTTATAAAATGTGAATTCCATAATTTTATTAATTCCTAATTTCTGTATTATATAAAATGTGAATTTGTATGATATACATGTCCTTGTTATAAACACATTAGTATGTGTGTAAAACACATCAGTATGTGTGTGTGTAATCACATCAGTATGTGTGTGTGTAATCACATCAGTATGTGTGTGTGTAATCACATCAGTATGTGTGTAAACACATCAGTATGTGTGTAATCACATCAGTATGTGTGTAATCACATCAGTATGTGTGTAATCACACCAGTATGTGTGTAATCACATCATTATGTGTGTAAACACATCAGTATATGTGTAATCACATCAGTGTGTGTGTGTGTAATCACATCAGTATGTGTGTTAACTTATCAATTAGAGTGTTAGCACATACGTATGAGTGCTATCACATCAATATGAGTGTATTACATCAATATGTGTACTAACCAATAAATCAAAATTTGGATGATGTGATAAAATGGCTTATTTTATTTAGATATGATGTCTCATCTGAACTCGTTGGATGAATTGACTATTCTATGTATAAATTTATTTCACATGAAAAACAAAACAACTGTGAGTAAAATTGTATCAAACTTTTCGGATATAAAAGGCACAATTTCTGCCATACAAGTATTCTTTCTGATATTATGTTCACATCAATAGTGTGTTGAATTACTGTTATGTACTATATGTTTGACATCGCTCATGTGTAAAATATGCATCTGGTTAAAAATTTCACTTAACCCTATCCCATCCATTTTGGATTTTTTTTAAAGATGGCGGACCAATAGTCCTTATGTTATGCAAGTAATGGTAGTAAATCCTTGGTTACAGAGCTCTACATGTTTAAAAGATACAAGTAACACAGAATAATTTAATTATTTCCATATTTTATGTACCTTTTATGTCACTTTTTTACCTAATCACTTTGTACATAGCATAATATATTAACACAGAAACTATTTTCTATAGATGAAGTTTACAATTGCATATGAATTAGAAAGTAAGAAAGTGAACATTTGGAAATAATTTTATACCTTATTTGTTTTTTACCCCCTGATTTGATGAATATCTTAAAAAAAGTTATTGATGTTCAATAACATATTGTTTTATTAAGAAATTATATATTATATATATATTTACAAATATCAACAGTTGTACTGTTCTCTATTAAAGTATAATTGAACAATTGGTCATTTTTATGAAGCATCTCATTGCTTTTTTAAGCTTTCAAAGTTTAAAATCATGTTTTAACTTTTGTTCAGCTTTCTTCACAATTTATTCATATTTATGGACTTAAAGTATTAGATAGTTGCCGTCTTATGACGACTCTTGTTAATGCCACTTTATTATTTTGTTTAATTATAAAATGTTTTTTATGCATATTCAGAAAGATGTATATGTGTAACTGTTATGCACAGCTTTTACCAGATATCAATGTTGGCTTTTGCATGTTGATTTGAAAGTAATCTTCCTGGACCACTGTATGGATATAACTAAGGATATAGGCATGCTTTTCTTTGTTGTTTATTTATTTAATTTCTTCACTTCTGTAATTTATTGTTTTGGTTTCTATAATTTCATGTTCTAAAGGGATGTTTTAGTGTCGGTTATATTTAATAAATAGAAAAAAGTTTACCGTAAATTATTGAGTATTGTATCATGTTTTTCGAGTTCAATTGTAAACTTCTTTTACAATCAAACGACGAATAACGAATACATGAAAAACCACCTTAATCCTTATAGTTCTGTGTCACTCTACCGATGGCTGTAACACACTACTTCATTGTACAACGCCAACTAATCGATGCACCTTCCCAGATCACGCACATATATTTCAGTATTATAATTCCAACCTGACCAATAGGTTGTGTTTTAGTTAGCAATTTTGTAGCTTTAGTTGTGCATGCTTCTTTAGTTTGACATGCATGTGTGTAGCTTAAACTTCTCTCAGTTTCTCTTATTAAGTTGTCAGTTAAATAAAACAAAATATACAAGTATACTCTAATAAAATAACTCTGATTATACTCCATATTCTGGAGTTGCATACCGTATTTCCATACCTAATAGAAACGCCCAGGCACTATGCAAAATGCCAAGGGGTGCTCTTATAAAATTTGAAAATGGGGAATTAGGGGAAATGTGGTAATTAGATTATTTGTAATTGCTCAATTATTATGAGCTAATTCAAAAACATGTATATATGATTAAAAAAAACCAGAAATTAAACTACTTTAAAATGAATAGACTTGTTTGCTCTGTATGTAAGAAAGACATAGTAATATATATATACTTACTTTTATCTATTAATACTTGTTACTTTGTGTTTCTTTAAAATAACAATAAATAAAAATCTTTAAAATAACAATAAATAAAAATAAATTAAAAAAACAAATGTTTATTTTCTTCATCTTGGACAAATTAATTGTAAGTTTTTAACAAAAACTAAAGCTTGTACCTTTCTCTTTTCACAGCAAGACACGGCGAAATCAAAGACAAATAATGGAAGGGCGATACGGTCAGCTGAGGGGACAAGGAAAGAAGGCAGCTCAGCCTGTATTCTACAGTAGATAGTCATGTGATATTTGTATGCATTCTCATTGGTTCTGTTCTATCAGCTGATGTTCATGTGATATATATGCATTCATTCCTGCTGACTCTGTCTGCAGCTGAAGGTCATGTGATAAATAATTATGTATTCATTCTCAATGGCTGTGTTCTATAGCTGAAGGTCATGTGATAAAATTATGTATTCATTCTCACTGGCTGTGTTCTATAGCTGAAGGTCATGTGATAACATTATGTATTCATTCTCACTGGCTGTGTTCCATAGCTGAAGGTCATGTGATATATATGCCTTCATTCTCATTGGCTCTGTCCTATAGCCGAAAGTCATGTGATATATATGTATTCATTCTCACTGGCTGTGTTCTATAGCTGAAGGTCATGTGATATATATGCCTTCATTCTCATTGGTTCTGTCCTCTAGCTGTATTCATTCTCATTGGTTCTGTCCTCTAGCTGTATTCATTCTCATTGGTTCTGTCCTCTAGCTGTATTCATTCTCATTGGCTCCGTTCTATAGCTGAAGATCATGTGATATATATGCCTTCATTCTCATTGGTTCTGTCCTCTAGCTGTATTCATTCTCATTGGTTCTGTCCTCTAGCTGTATTCATTCTCATTGGCTCCGTTCTATAGCTGAAGGTCATGTGATATATATGCCTTCATTCTCGTTGGCTCTGTCCTATAGCCGAAAGTCGTGATATATATGTATTCATTCTCATTGGCTCCGTTCTAAAGCTGAAGGTCATGTGATATATATGTACTCATTCTCATTGGCTCTGTTCATAGCTGAAAGTCATGTGATATAATTGTGTATTCTTTCTTACTGGGTCTGTCCTATAGCTGAAGGTCATGTGATATATATGTATTTATTTTCGTTGGCTCTGTCTTATAGCTGTTGGTCATGTGATATATATGTATTTATTTTCGTTGGCTCTGTCTTATAGCTGTAGGTCATGTGATATATATATATATGTTTGCATTACGCATATTCGACTGGCCTTTTTCCATTGAGCAACTTGCTGTTCTGTTTATTGATTTTCTTCCTCTTTCGTATCGTCCAATCAGACTTAAGTAAACAATTCATTCATAACATCTCAATCTCATCTTTGAATTGATTTGATTGGTCAGTCATTTTCCTGTACTTAACGGAGATAACACGGTCTTTGGTGTGTGAAGTAAGTACTTAATGCAAACAATAAATTGTGCCAGTCGAATTGAAAACTTGCTAAATGGAAAAAAACTAATTTAAAGGGGTTGATGCACTATTTTCAAACAAGGTTTATTTCAAAGGGCTCTGAAAATTAAGCCAAATGCCATGAAAAATAATGGAGATAGTAATTATGACCTATTGAAAATGTGCACGTCATCGCTCCTTTTTGCCATATATGGCATATTGACAAATTGTCTTTTAAAGGAAAGAAAATCACTGCAAATGAAAAATAATACTAAAACTTATACATTTTACATCTGCATATTTATTTTTAATCAGTTTGCAGTGATTTTCTTTGCTTTAAAAGACATTTTGTCAGTATGCCATATATGGTAAAAAGGCGCGATGACATCATCGTTCAAAGATGGCCGCCTCCATTTATGTTCTTTGCAAATTTATAATAGGTCACATCTTTATTTTTCATGACATTTTGATAATTCTTTCAGCTTTTCCAAGTTTTTCAGAGCCCTTTTAAATAAATCCTGTTTGAAAATAGTGCATCATCCCCTTTAATGAAAAGGTCAGTCAAATAAGTGTATTCTCATTGGGTCTGTCCTATAGCTGAAGGTCATGTCATATGTTCGTATTCTCATTAGCCAATGCTGAAAGTAGTCCTTTCCAAATGTCGTGTGAGAAAAATTCCTATAATGTTATTGGATAACGTTCAGCATGTTATATGAAGATTTGCATTATGTTTTTGACAAATATTTATTTATTTATATGCTCAGTTGCAGTTTTATTGTTTTTAACACAAAGATTAAGTGTCTTATATTTTGGAATTTAAATTATTTAGTTGATTTTACAGCATTAATTGGGTTTTAAGACATTACGACTCAATTTAGGCCAAATTATCTTTCTGGATCCAAGCCCCATTTATACAGAGATAAAAAAAGGGGGCATGGGTTCAGAAACTTCAAACCCGTTTGAGGAACAGCCCCATACGTATTGAATGTTTGATAAATAAATAATCATCTAGAAGCAAAGTATGAAACACTTCAAACAAAACAGGGTACAGCCCCAGACGGTCTGTGGAAAAAATACCTCGGGTTCCAAACCATTTTCTAGATATTGTTCAATAGCACTGATACAAGACAAGCATTCTTTAATGACTGATAATGCTTTTAATCCTGCTTTTTGTGACCTCTGAGAAATGATGTACCAAACTTGCACAAACTAGTATTTTTACGGAATTGTGTAGGTTAATTTGTTGTTTTATTGCAATTTTCAAGTCTTAAAATTTAAAAAAAATAAATGAAGAAAAATGCCTTCAAGAGTAATTCAAAGGTCTGCATTAAGGAAATGATTACTATACACACTGCATTAACCATGTAAATAACTGTCAATAACAGCATCATCATTTATGTAACAAAATTCTGATCATGTTATTTCTATGACCTTACTTATGTAAGGTATATCGTATATATGTGAATTTTCTCAGCATTTTGCAATTTGTTTTTTTTGAACTGCTAAGTCCGTCCAATTTCTTATTAAGGTATGTTAACATGAATTTTTATCAGCATTTTTTTGTCCGTCCAATTTCTTACTTTTATATAATGAACTGTAACTCATTGTTATATATTGTTGTTATGACTTTTTGTAATTTAATATTTATAATCTATTCTGCACCCTCAAAATAATGGAAATGTTTTACAGAACTAAAAAATAAAATTCTTAGTAATTCTTCAGGAAAAAATAGAATAACACCATGTTAATAGTCAGCTTTATTTAATGTTGGGTTATATATCACATCCCTTTTTTCAGGGAATACAGAAAATCTGTTATTTACAGAAATATATTACATTCGAGAATGGTCTTACTAAATAAGTATTTAAATCACAGCATTACAGGGTCTATAATGTTTAAAAAAATAAATATTATTTTTATGCCCCTCAAAGTGAGTCATGTTAATCGCTGTCCATTTGTCTCTTTATTTGTTCATCCGAAACCCATGTTTTGGCCATAACTTTGAAAGTACTTAAGGGAATTGCATGAAACTTCACAAAATTGTTAATTTATACAATGAGAAGATTTGTCAGGCGTAAGAATCAGTTCCAGTTCCTTACCTCAAAAAAGGTCCAGGTCAGATTTGTATGTCAAAGGTCAAACAACCTTTTTGGCGCATTTCTCACTTACACTGACAGTTCTTGTTAGTCATATTCATTGCCTAGGTAACAACCTTAAAAAAAATAGACTTAATTATTTGTTTCGAGTCCATATGTAATTGTCATTCAAACAACAACATTTTAATTTTTGTTCCATTTTTTTTTTGCACCATTTCTAGTCACTTTATTATTCAGGCCTAATCTTTCCATAGCTGTAAACATATTTATTTTGTTGTTTTATACTTGATAAAAAATCTAAATCTTTATACATGATTTAGGCAAGGTGTGAAAATGTTTGAAGACACGAGGAGATTTCAGACTAAATTCAAACACCTGACTTGAATTCACCAACCGTTCTTAAGAATATTCTTAGACTTAAATGTAAGCCCAAGTAAGCAAATTTCAATCACAAATATTGCCTAAGTTTAAAAGTATAAACTTCATAACAAGCTGCTATGTATAAATAATAGTAAATAGCAACTTTGTACGATTGTTTTAAAATCTTTAATGCTCATGAGAATATTTGTGAACGAAATTTGAATACTTGAGCTCAAGTCTAAGAATAGTTTCGAGGAATGGTTGGTGAATTCCAGGCCAGCAATATGTGATTAATTCTGTTTGTAATTTGAGTGTAATTTGAGTACTTGAGCTATCTAAGAACAGTTTGAAGAATGGTTGGTCAATTCCAGTCAGATTAGCTTTTGTGTCTATAAAACAAACAAAGAGTTAAGACACTGCTGATATTTTGAGTGGAAAATGTGACTAAAAGATAAAATATTCAAGGTTTTACTGTAAAACTATCATTTTGTATTTGAATTGTTAATATATATAATTTCTTCTGATTTTCAGCTTAAAATTTAAATTGTCGACTATTCTGTGTTTAAGTAACTATCACGCCAACAACAGTAACAAATTTCAACATACGTAAACCATTTCTAAACATACTGATGATGAGGTATATATATATATAACAACATATTTTGAGAATCCGAACTTTATAGACATAAGATAAATGGCTTCAACCAGCCAGGCTAAACCCCAAAACTGGAGCGTTGAATTAAGAGTTACCGACTCATAATTCATTTTACGCATATTCAATCATGGGTATTTTAAAAACCCATGAAAAATTATATGCTTTTAATTGGCAAATATACATCATTATATGACCTGAACATTTGGATAGAGTTTTGATAAATGGTTTTGAAGTTATTTGGCGGGTTAGTTTCTTTAAGTTTGGTTATTTAAATGATATCTTTGAACTTTCTTTACACCCTGTGTGTCGGTCTAGTAAACATGTTAACAAAAGCACTCGGAAGTAATTTTAATGTGTGATTCACAAAACTAAATTGAAATAAAATGCATAAAATAAATGTTCTAATGTTTGATATTAAATTATTGTGCAATACAGATTAAAATCAAACTATACAGTGTTTTTCAAAATTGGTAGAATAGTATTTTTTTCACTGTTTACAATTGTTGATTTGCAATATTATTTGTTTTTTGTGATGATATCTTGTAAAGGCTGCATCACATTTACACGACTTTTTCCGAAATCTTTTACAGTTGCGTGGCTTTTCATTTTAACCTTTCCTTGGTGGATGTTAGGGAGGCTCTCACTGTGCCCGTGCACCATTGTTCATCATTGGATTAAACTACTAAAACTTGCTGAAAACAGGAAATCACCAAATTCTATGTAAGAAGCACGTTTTTTAGTAGGGGGTGTGGGGTGGTGCCTCAAGATTCCTGGATCTGCATCTGATATATAAGTGTAGTTAATTTTATATGTACGAAAAGGTCTATTTTTTTTCGAGTGTTATGATGATAACTTCACATTAAACATCAAAAGTGTGGGTATGTACTTAACGAAATGAGTAAGTACCCAGTTGTGTAATAGTTATAATTGATTTCTTAAAAAACACATTGAGTTGAAAGTGCATTCATGCATTCAGAGCAGACGATTTAAAGGTGTTATTTTTTGCAGTTCAACAGCATCCAATCAAGAGTGACTTAAAGTAACACGACAATTAACACGACAATAAGAATTCATAACTTTCACATCCGGTCAACTTCCAGTAGGTGGAGATATTCAGTAGTTGAAAATAAAGGGGTTTACTCGGACTTGATCCTCAATCTCTATATGAAAAATGAAAATATTAGACCATGATTTAAATTAAATGTATCCATATTGGTGTTTTAAAATCAGACAACACCAAACGAAGATACATAGATGTACACAAAAAAAGCAGCTTTTATTTATAATTTCACTACAAACTAGTTTTATAAAGGGCTAAAGTCAGTTGAGTACCAACGATAAACACCGAGTTTACCCCTTACCAGAATGTGAAGGTCTTTTATTTTATTGATCACTGATTGGTCAAATTAATTGATGATGTCACGTGAAAGTTATGAATATTGTTGACAAATTCATATGTGGGTCTTACTTAGGAATTTTGACTAGTATAGTTTGCCACAGTTATAATAAGAATGGCCTAAATGACTTAATCAGTGATACATGTCAAATTGCTGCCATTGTCTTGGAAGATTGTAAAGTCGGGCCAATATGCTGCTCCCCTTGCAAATCATGTGACTTTGCTGAATTTGTATTTTTCTTAAAATTGTAACTTTATTTATGTACAGTGAACAAACTTATCGCATGCCTGAGAGTGTTTTCTATTGTTTAAAGTTGTATGTTATATTCAATACAGGAAAACGAAACTGTACTGGTATTTCGTATAATGGCACGCTTTTTATAACGGCACACTTTTCAAAAAGTTTGAGGTTATACCAGATATACAAGGGGACATGGCTAGTGATAAAACAGTTATAGAATATCCAACTTGGTGTTACACGCATATATCATGAAAATATCTCGGCTTACGTCTCGATATATTTCATGATATATGCTCGTAACACCTCGTTGGACATTCTATAACTAATACGTAACTATTTTGAATTGTCATTAATTTTATAGTTCACGATTTCCATTTAAAAACGAACGCACAAGGAACTCTGTGATATTATCGTTCTATTTTATTTACTGTGCAAGTAAGTTAACATGCTGATGTGTTTATACACGTATTAATATAACATTATTTTGTATAAAACTTGCATGATAAAGTAGTTATGACTGTTTGTTCATTCATCTTGTACTTAATTAACCTGTAAAGGGTCACACGGCAATCTGGTAATATTCATCAAGCATTTTTATGTCGCCTGAGTAGCATAGCAGACACTTAGGGATCACTTTGTCCATCATCCGTCCGTCATTATTGTCCGTCACACTTTAACCTGCAACCTAACCTTGGCCATACCTTGAAAAGTATTTGATTTATGTTCATGAAACTTCACACACATCTTCATCTAAACCCAAGGAATGTTGTTACAGGCGACACAAGTGTTCCGTGCAACACCCTTCTATTAGTTTTATACACCTCAAAAACGAAGTGAAGGGTGCGGGGTGTGGGGAGGGGTAGTCTGGTTTGAGCTCCTTTCTGTCTACACAAATCTGTGTGTCTTTAAACCTAACTCCACATTTATATTTCGGTGGATCATTGTCAGATTTGGCATAGTGACGATATGATCTGAGAATGTTCATAAAGAAAACTAATTTTGATTTAATTATTTTTAAAAAAGTCATGGCCGTTTTTTCAACTTCGTCCATACTCAGATTCAAATGATGCTCACGTGTATAACTTGTGAGGCTATCAGTAACTTGTGTCTCACGTACATAACTTGTGAGGCCATCAGTAACTTGTGTCTAAAAATTCCTGCGGTGGATATTCGTTAGCCTTTGGCGACAAGTCGAGTTACTTTAAACCTGCTTGCATAAAATTAAATATTGAGGTATTGGAATTTACAGGTTTTCTTCATTACTCGCCGCGTTTGGTTGCCGGGGTAGAATACAACCACAGCAATCTCACAAACACACTGTCACATGTAGAGGGGTAGGACCCCACCACCCCCTCCACCTTCCCTCCACATTCATATTCATTTTTTATCATGCTCATTCAAGGTCTTTATCATGACACCGCCTATGCAAATGTGGAAACGTGGCTCCATCGTAAATGGAGTGTCTACTGTAGTATTTGCAGAAACTCTGCAGTTCTGCAGGTAAGAAGGTTCTAGACCCAGTCTCCATATTTTATCTTGATGTAAATGGAGGATGAGCCTGACATGTTCATTCCTGTTAGGCGCCATACAACCTTTCATGTGTTGGTGCACCTTAAAACCTAATTCAATTCAATATTACCCTACTGAAGTTTTGAATATATATAAGTTATGTAGAAAAAGTAATGGGATGCTGTGAATTAAAAAAAAAAGATTGCTGTGTTTCCCTTTATGAACCAATAATAAATATTATTATTCTAAACAAGTAATTTGTTTCTAAAATAAATATGTTGGTTGGGCAACATACCAAATTTAAACTGTCAATATTAATTCAATGTTACCATATGAAAAGATAACTAATTATTTTGGAGAAAAAACCTACTGTATTTTGATATACCAGTATGCTAAATAAATTGTTTTCATTACAGATTTGCTTGTTTTTTCTATTTTATAACCAGTCAGAAATATATTTTGTATGTGGATTTATCACATAACTTGTGGCCTGGTAGTGTGATGACACAATTTTATATTGTTATAACTTACTCCTATTAAGGTCCTCTTTCGAATGTTACCTGATGATGTTATCTGACATTTTGAGTTACAATGCATGATCTTATATTCATGCTTATTTATTATTGAATTTATTAACCCTTAACCCACTACACATATATAATGGACTGTTCTTTCTTTGAATTAAGACCATTCCATTTATGTGACAAAGGGGTGTTTTGGGGAAAATGATTGATCAGCAGCTGGACATTGTAAACCCTGATCAGCCTGGGTTTAGAATGGACGCAAAGGCTATTATAGTCGTGCTTAGCGAGTTAAGGGTTAAACTTGATGCCTAGCAAGCCTGATTGTATCATATTGTTTCGATAATAATTAGCTCAAGTGTAAGAAACTATGTATTTTCCTTTGTTAGTTGTGTGAAAAAAACACACTAAAATGTCATCATAGTATTTAATATATATACGAATATATGAGTATAGAACTCATGGCTCTCTGGCCTGAATATGAGTATTTTGAGATTTGAAACCATTTGACATCCTGACCATTTATGTGCTATTCCAGTATAGCTATTTATCATTGACTGAAAGACGAACAACAACGCTGTAATTCAGCAATGACAATTTGTATTGACTGAATGGCAAACAACAGCTCCCTAATTCAGCAATGACAATTTGTATTGACTGAATGGCAAACAACAGCTCCCTAATTCAGCAATGACAATTTGTTATTGACTGAATGACAAACAACAACTCCTTAATTCAGCAATGACAATTTGTTATTGACTGAATGGCAAACAACAACTTTGTAATTCAGCAATGACAATTTGTTCAATGGGCAATCTTACAAGATAATGTCTGTGTACAATGTAAATGTATCCCAAATGTTTTACTTTGCTGCAATTGAATGCAAGCAAGGCCTATTTAAACCAAGAGGATCAATGGCCCTGAATCGCTCCCCTGATGACCTTGTGAACACTTGCAACAGTAACAGAAGACAGAGAGATAAAAGTGTGGTGGTAAGTTCAGTATGCAACAGTAACAGAAGACAGAGATAAAAGTGCTGTGGTAAGTTCAGTATGCAACAGTAACAGAAGACAGAGAGATAAAAGTGCTGTGGTAAGTTCAGTATGCAACAGTAACAGAAGACAGAGATAAAAGTGCTGTGGTAAGTTCAGTATGCAACAGTAACAGAAGACAGAGAGATAAAAGTGCTGTGGTAAGTTCAGTATGCAACAGTAATAGAAGACAGTGAGATAAAAGTGTGGTGGTAAGTTCAGTATGCAACAGTAACAGAAGACAGTGAGATAAAAGTGCTGTGGTAAGTTCAGTATGCAACAGTAACAGAAGACAGAGATAAAAGTGCTGTGGTAAGTTCAGTATGCAACAGTAACAGAAGAGATAAAAGTGGTGGTAAGTTCAGTATGCAACAGTAACAGAAGACAGAGAGATAAGTGTGGTGGTAAGTTCAGTATGCAGCAGTAACAGAAGACAGTGAGATAAAAGTGGTGGTAAGTTCAGTATACAACAGTAACAGAAGACAGAGAGATAAAAGTAACGTGGTAAGTTCAGTATGCAACAGTAACAGAAGACAGAGATAAAAGTGTGGTGGTAAGTTCAGTATGCAACAGTAACAGAAGACAGTGAGATAAAAGTGTGGTGGTAAGTTCAGTATGCAACAGTAACAGAAGACAGAGAGATAAAAGTGGTGGTAAGTTCAGTATGCAACAGTAACAGAAGACAGAGAGATAAAAGTGTGGTGGTAAGTTCAGTATGCAACAGTAACAGAAGACAGAGATAAAAGTTCTGTGGTAAGTTCAGTATACAACAGTAACAGAAGACAGAGATAAAAGTGATGTGGTAAGTTCAGTATGCAACAGTAACAGAAGACAGAGATAAAAGTGCTGTGGTAAGTTCAGTATGCAACAGTAACAGAAGACAGAGAGATAAAAGTGGTGGTAAGTTCAGTATGCAACAGTAACAGAAGACAGAGAGATAAACTTGTGGTGGTAAGTTCAGTATGCAACAGTAACAGAAGACAGAGAGATAAAAGTGTGGTGGTAAGTTCAGTATGCAACAGTAACAGAAGACAGTGAGATAAAAGTGGTGGTAAGTTCAGTATACAACAGTAACAGAAGACAGAGAGATAAAAGTAACATGGTAAGTTCAGTATGCAACAGTAACAGAAGACAGAGATAAAAGTGTGGTGGTAAGTTCAGTATGCAACAGTAACAGAAGACAGTGAGATAAAAGTGTGGTGGTAAGTTCAGTATGCAACAGTAACAGAAGACAGAGAGATAAAAGTGGTGGTAAGTTCAGTATGCAACAGTAACAGAAGACAGAGAGATAAAAGTGTGGTGGTAAGTTCAGTATGCAACAGTAACAGAAGACAGAGATAAAAGTCTGTGGTAAGTTCAGTATACAACAGTAACAGAAGACAGAGATAAAAGTGCTGTGGTAAGTTCAGTATGCAACAGTAGCAGAAGACAGAGATAAAAGTGCTGTGGTAAGTTCAGTATGCAACAGTAACAGAAGACAGAGAGATAAAAGTGGTGGTAAGTTCAGTATGCAACAGTAACAGAAGACAGAGAGATAAAAGTGTGGTGGTAAGTTCAGTATGCAACAGTAACAGAAGACAGAGATAACAGTGTGGTGGTAAGTTCAGTATGCAACAGTAACAGAAGACAGAGAGATAAAAGTGTGGTGGTAAGTTCAGTATGCAACAGTAACAGAAGACAGAGATAAAAGTGTGGTGGTAAGTTCAGTATGCAACAGTAACAGAAGACAGAGAGATAAAAGTGTGGTGGTAAGTTCAGTATGCAACAGCAACAGAAGACAGAGATAAAAGTGTGGTCGTAAGTTCAGTATGCAACAGTAACAGAAGACAGAGAGATAAAAGTGTGGTGGTAAGTTCAGTATGCAACAGTAACAGAAGACAGAGATAAAAGTGTGGTGGTAAGTTCAGTATGCAACAGTAACAGAAGACAGAGATAAAAGTGCTGTGGTAAGTTCAGTATGCAACAGTAACAGAAGACGGAGAGATAAAAGTGGTGGTAAGTTCAGTATGCAACAGTAACAGAAGACAGAGAGATAAAAGTGTGGTGGTAAGTTCAGTATGCAACAGTAACAGAAGACAGAGATAAAAGTGTGGTGGTAAGTTCAGTATGCAACAGTAACAGAAGACAGAGAGATAAAAGTGTGGTGGTAAGTTCAGTATGCAACAGTAACAGAAGACAGAGATAAAAGTGTGGTGGTAAGTTCAGTATGCAACAGTAATAGAAGACAGAGATAAAAGTGTGGTGGTAAGTTCAGTATGCAACAGTAACAGAAGACAGAGAGATAAAAGTGTGGTGGTAAGTTCAGTATGCAACAGTAACAGAAGACAGATAAAAGTGCTGTGGTAAGTTCAGTATGCAACAGTAACAGAAGACAGTGAGATAAAAGTGTGGTGGTAAGTTCAGTATGCAACAGTAACAGAAGACAGAGAGATAAAAGTGTGGTGGTAAGTTCAGTATGCAACAGTAACAGAAGACAGTGAGATAAAAGTGGTGGTAAGTTCAGTATACAACAGTAACAGAAGACAGAGAGATAAAAGTAACATGGTAAGTTCAGTATGCAACAGTAACAGAAGACAGAGAGATAAAAGTAAAGTGGTAAGTTCAGTATGCAACAGTAATAGAAGACAGTGAGATAAAAGTGTGGTGGTAAGTTCAGTATGAATTGAATTGAATTGGGGTTTTAAGGCGCACCAACACATTACAGGTTATATGGCGCCTAACAGGCATGAACATGCCAGGCTCATCTTCCATGTACATCGAGATAAAATATGGAAAATGGGCCTAGAACCTTCTCACCCTGAACTGCAGAGTTGCTGCAAATTCTATCGTAAAAAACTCCATTTACGCTGGAGCCACGTTTATTGTTTTTCTGCCACTGCTCTTAGTGATGTGAGCGAGATGGCACCTGAAACAATGCAGGGGTCATGATGAAGACCTTTAATGAGCATGAACAAAAAATGACAAAATGAATATGAATGGGGGGGTCCTACCCCTCTGCATGTGACGGTGTGTTTGCAGTGGTTGTATTCTACCCCGGCAACCCCACTTCAGTATGCAACAGTAACAGAAGACAGAGATAAAAGTGCTGTGGTAAGTTCAGTATGCAACAGTAATAGAAGACAGTGAGAGAAAAGTGTGGTGGTAAGTTCAGTATGCAACAGTAACAGAAGACAGAGAGATAAAAGTAAAGTGGTAAGTTCAGTATACAACAGTAACAGAAGACAGTAAGATAAAAGTGTGATGGTAAGTTCAGTATGCAACAGTAACAGAAGACGGTGAGATAAAAGTGTGGTTGAAAGTTCAGTATGCAACAGTAACAGAAGACAGAGATAAAAGTGCTGTGGTAAGTTCAGTATGCAACAGTAACAGAAGAGATAAAAGTGGTGGTAAGTTCAGTATGCAACAGTAACAGAAGACAGAGAGATAAGTGTGGTGGTAAGTTCAGTATGCAGCAGTAACAGAAGACAGTGAGATAAAAGTGGTGGTAAGTTCAGTATACAACAGTAACAGAAGACAGAGAGATAAAAGTAACGTGGTAAGTTCAGTATGCAACAGTAACAGAAGACAGAGATAAAAGTGTGGTGGTAAGTTCAGTATGCAACAGTAACAGAAGACAGTGAGATAAAAGTGTGGTGGTAAGTTCAGTATGCAACAGTAACAGAAGACAGAGAGATAAAAGTGGTGGTAAGTTCAGTATGCAACAGTAACAGAAGACAGAGAGATAAAAGTGTGGTGGTAAGTTCAGTATGCAACAGTAACAGAAGACAGAGATAAAAGTTCTGTGGTAAGTTCAGTATACAACAGTAACAGAAGACAGAGATAAAAGTGATGTGGTAAGTTCAGTATGCAACAGTAACAGAAGACAGAGATAAAAGTGCTGTGGTAAGTTCAGTATGCAACAGTAACAGAAGACAGAGAGATAAAAGTGGTGGTAAGTTCAGTATGCAACAGTAACAGAAGACAGAGAGATAAACTTGTGGTGGTAAGTTCAGTATGCAACAGTAACAGAAGACAGAGAGATAAAAGTGTGGTGGTAAGTTCAGTATGCAACAGTAACAGAAGACAGTGAGATAAAAGTGGTGGTAAGTTCAGTATACAACAGTAACAGAAGACAGAGAGATAAAAGTAACATGGTAAGTTCAGTATGCAACAGTAACAGAAGACAGAGATAAAAGTGTGGTGGTAAGTTCAGTATGCAACAGTAACAGAAGACAGTGAGATAAAAGTGTGGTGGTAAGTTCAGTATGCAACAGTAACAGAAGACAGAGAGATAAAAGTGGTGGTAAGTTCAGTATGCAACAGTAACAGAAGACAGAGAGATAAAAGTGTGGTGGTAAGTTCAGTATGCAACAGTAACAGAAGACAGAGATAAAAGTCTGTGGTAAGTTCAGTATACAACAGTAACAGAAGACAGAGATAAAAGTGCTGTGGTAAGTTCAGTATGCAACAGTAGCAGAAGACAGAGATAAAAGTGCTGTGGTAAGTTCAGTATGCAACAGTAACAGAAGACAGAGAGATAAAAGTGGTGGTAAGTTCAGTATGCAACAGTAACAGAAGACAGAGAGATAAAAGTGTGGTGGTAAGTTCAGTATGCAACAGTAACAGAAGACAGAGATAACAGTGTGGTGGTAAGTTCAGTATGCAACAGTAACAGAAGACAGAGAGATAAAAGTGTGGTGGTAAGTTCAGTATGCAACAGTAACAGAAGACAGAGATAAAAGTGTGGTGGTAAGTTCAGTATGCAACAGTAACAGAAGACAGAGAGATAAAAGTGTGGTGGTAAGTTCAGTATGCAACAGCAACAGAAGACAGAGATAAAAGTGTGGTCGTAAGTTCAGTATGCAACAGTAACAGAAGACAGAGAGATAAAAGTGTGGTGGTAAGTTCAGTATGCAACAGTAACAGAAGACAGAGATAAAAGTGTGGTGGTAAGTTCAGTATGCAACAGTAACAGAAGACAGAGATAAAAGTGCTGTGGTAAGTTCAGTATGCAACAGTAACAGAAGACGGAGAGATAAAAGTGGTGGTAAGTTCAGTATGCAACAGTAACAGAAGACAGAGAGATAAAAGTGTGGTGGTAAGTTCAGTATGCAACAGTAACAGAAGACAGAGATAAAAGTGTGGTGGTAAGTTCAGTATGCAACAGTAACAGAAGACAGAGAGATAAAAGTGTGGTGGTAAGTTCAGTATGCAACAGTAACAGAAGACAGAGATAAAAGTGTGGTGGTAAGTTCAGTATGCAACAGTAATAGAAGACAGAGATAAAAGTGTGGTGGTAAGTTCAGTATGCAACAGTAACAGAAGACAGAGAGATAAAAGTGTGGTGGTAAGTTCAGTATGCAACAGTAACAGAAGACAGATAAAAGTGCTGTGGTAAGTTCAGTATGCAACAGTAACAGAAGACAGTGAGATAAAAGTGTGGTGGTAAGTTCAGTATGCAACAGTAACAGAAGACAGAGAGATAAAAGTGTGGTGGTAAGTTCAGTATGCAACAGTAACAGAAGACAGTGAGATAAAAGTGGTGGTAAGTTCAGTATACAACAGTAACAGAAGACAGAGAGATAAAAGTAACATGGTAAGTTCAGTATGCAACAGTAACAGAAGACAGAGAGATAAAAGTAAAGTGGTAAGTTCAGTATGCAACAGTAATAGAAGACAGTGAGATAAAAGTGTGGTGGTAAGTTCAGTATGAATTGAATTGAATTGGGGTTTTAAGGCGCACCAACACATTACAGGTTATATGGCGCCTAACAGGCATGAACATGCCAGGCTCATCTTCCATGTACATCGAGATAAAATATGGAAAATGGGCCTAGAACCTTCTCACCCTGAACTGCAGAGTTGCTGCAAATTCTATCGTAAAAACTCCATTTACGCTGGAGCTACGTTTATTGTTTTTCTGCCACTGCTCTTAGTGATGTGAGCGAGATGGCACCTGAAACAATGCAGGGGTCATGATGAAGACCTTTAATGAGCATGAACAAAAAATGACAAAATGAATATGAATGGGGGGGTCCTACCCCTCTGCATGTGACGGTGTGTTTGCAGTGGTTGTATTCTACCCCGGCAACCCCACTTCAGTATGCAACAGTAACAGAAGACAGAGATAAAAGTGCTGTGGTAAGTTCAGTATGCAACAGTAATAGAAGACAGTGAGAGAAAAGTGTGGTGGTAAGTTCAGTATGCAACAGTAACAGAAGACAGAGAGATAAAAGTAAAGTGGTAAGTTCAGTATACAACAGTAACAGAAGACAGTAAGATAAAAGTGTGATGGTAAGTTCAGTATGCAACAGTAACAGAAGACGGTGAGATAAAAGTGTGGTTGAAAGTTCAGTATGCAACAGTAACAGAAGACAGAGAGATAAAAGTGTGGTGGTAAGTTCAGTATGCAACAGTAACAGAAGACAGTGAGATAAAAGTGTGGTGGTAAGTTCAGTATGCAACAGTAACAGAAGACAGAGAGATAAAAGTGCTGACTGGTAAGTTCAGTATGCAACAGTAACAGAAGACAGAGAGATAAAAGTGGTGGTAAGTTCAGTATACAACAGTAACAGAAGACAGTGAGATAAAAGTGTGGTGGTAAGTTCAGTATGCAACAGTAAAAGAAGACAGTGAGATAAAAGTGCTGTGGTAAGTTCAGTATGCAACAGTAACAGAAGACAGTGAGATAAAGGTGTGGTGGTAAGTTCAGTATACAACAGTAACAGAAGACTGAGAGATAAAAGTGCTGTGGTAAGTTCAGTATGCAACAGTAACAGAAGACAGAGAGATAAAAGTGTGGTGCTAAGTTCAGTTTGCAACAGTAACAGAAGACCGTGAGATAAAAGTGGTGGTAAGTTCAGTATACAACAGTAACAGAAGACAGTGAGATAAAGGTGTGGTGGTAAGTTCAGTATACAACAGTAACAGAAGACAGAGATAAAAGTGTGGTGGTAAGTTCAGTATGCAACAGTAACAGAAGACAGTGAGATAAAAGTGGTGGTAAGTTCAGTATACAACAGTAACAGAAGACAGAGAGATAAAATTGTGGTGGTAAGTTCAGTATGCAACAGTAACAGAAGACAGTGAGATAAAGGTGTGGTGGTAAGTTCAGTATACAACAGTAACAGAAGACATAGAGATAAAAGTGTGGTGGTAAGTTCAGTATGCAACAGTAACAGAAGACAGTGAGATAAAGGTGTGGTGGTAAGTTCAGTATACAACAGTAACAGAAGACAGAGAGATAAAAGTGTGGTGGTAAGTTCAGTATGCAACAGTAACAGAAGACAGTGAGATAAAAGTGGTGGTAAGTTCAGTATACAACAGTAACAGAAGACAGTGAGATAAAGTTGTGGTGGTAAGTTCAGTATACAACAGTAACAGAAGACAGAGAGATAAAAGTGCTGTGGTAAGTTCAGTATGCAACAGTAACAGAAGACAGAGAGATAAAGTTGTGGTGGTAAGTTCAGTATACAACAGTAACAGAAGACAGAGAGATAAAAGTGCTGTGGTAAGTTCAGTATGCAACAGTAACAGAAGACAGAGATAAAAGTGCTGTGGTAAGTTCAGTATACAACAGTAACAGAAGACAGAGAGATAAAAGTGCTGTGGTAAGTTCAGTATGCAACAGTAACAGAAGACAGAGAGATAAAAGTGTGGTGGTAAGTTCAGTATACAACAGTAACAGAAGACAGAGAGATAAGTGTGGTGGTAAGTTCAGTATGCAACAGTAACAGAAGACAGAGAGATAAAAGTGCTGTGGTAAGTTCAGTATACAACAGTAACAGAAGACAGTGAGATAAAAGTGCTGTGGTAAGTTCAGTATACAACAGTAACAGAAGACAGAGAGATAAAAATGCTGTGGTAAGTTCAGTATGCAACAGTAACAGAAGACAGAGAGATAAAAATGCTGTGGTAAGTTCAGTATGCAACAGTAACAGAAGACAGAGAGATAAAAGTGCTGTGGTAAGTTCAGTATGCAACAGTAACAGAAGACAGAGAGATAAAAGTGTGGTGGTAAGTTCAGTATACAACAGTAACAGAAGACAGAGAGATAAGTGTGGTGGTAAGTTCAGTATGCAACAGTAACAGAAGACAGAGAGATAAAAGTGCTGTGGTAAGTTCAGTATACAACAGTAACAGAAGACAGTGAGATAAAAGTGCTGTGGTAAGTTCAGTATACAACAGTAACAGAAGACAGAGAGATAAAAATGCTGTGGTAAGTTCAGTATGCAACAGTAACAGAAGACAGAGATAAAAGTGCTGTGGTAAGTTCAGTATTTTGTTTACTACTCAATCAATAACATTAAAGGTTAAAAAAAATGAGTTTCTAGCACTTTTTGAACAGGAACATATAAAAGAATACTATACAAAACGTTAAACCCAATTATTCAACTGCTATTCAACTCCTCAAACATTTGATGCCTTTGAGACTTTGATTGCAATATTTTGGCCTATTTTGATAATTACCAGAGTATGGGCAAATCAGACATCTTTATCAGAGAGGTCCTGATCCAGAATAAGAGTTATCCTCCATCTTGATGTGTGAGATGCCCCATTAGTTTTTCTATTGATAATTATACGATTTGTTCCAAGCAAATTATTTTTGCATCTTACTAATTGTAGATTATACTTCACCAATAATATACTAAAACCAACGGTGGAATAACAAATATGAAAAATACAAATTAATTTAATTATATGCAAGCATGTTTAACGATAAACATACTGAGATGCTAATTTTCTGAATGCTAAAAGATTGTCGTTATGTCCAAAAACAGCCATTTGGCTGGAATTCCTACTAGAATCGTATAGCAAATTGTGCAACGCATACAGATCATACATAAAAAATAATACAGTTGGTATTTTTGAAATTATTTTATTCAATGTAAACAATAATTCAACAAAATTGTAATTACAGATTGTCTAAGCATTGATATCAATTACGTTTTACAATAATAAATATTAAAAACAAATAGATAAAAGTTAAAGGCACACCCTAATCTCTAACAGGAGATCAAGTACATCCTTTTGTTTTTCATTAATGCACATCCTTGTCAATGAGAGGTCTTGTATATAAAGGCCAGTCTTATCCCTAAAGGGAGATAATGCATATTCTCACAAACTTAATTAATGGCCATATGCTAATCCTTCAAGGGAGATATCATTGTACTTGAGATGTCATATATAAAAGCCACATCCTTATCTCTAAAGGGAGACAAGACATATACTTGTCTACTTAATTAATGGCTACATCCTTATCAATAAAGGGAGACAAGGCACATCCTTGTCTACTTAATTAATGGCTACATTCTTATCAATAAAAGGAGACAAAGCACATCATTGTCTACTTAATTAATGGCTACATCCTTATCAATAAAGGAAGACAAGGCACATCATTGTCTACTTAATAAATGGCTACATTCTTATCGATAAAGGGAGACAAGGCACATCATTGTCTACTTAATAAATGGCTACATTCTTATCGATAAAAGGTGACAAAGCACATCCTTTTAAACTTCATTAATGGCTACATTTTTATCAATAAAGAGAGACAAGGCACATCCTTGTATACTTAATTAATGGCTACATCCTTATCAATAAAAGGAGACAAAGCACATCCTTGTCTACTTCATTAATGGCTACATTCTTACCAATAAAGGGAGACGAGGCTCATCCTTGTCTACTTAATTAATGGCTATATCCTTATCCCTAAAGGGAGACAAGGCTCATCCTTGTGTACTTAATTATGGCTATATCCTTATCCCTAAAGGGAGACAAGGCTCATCCTTGTCTACTTAATTAATGGCTATATCCTTATCCCTAAAGGGAGACAAGGCTCATCCTTGTCTACTTAATTAATGGCTATATCCTTATCCCTAAAGGGAGACAAGGCACATCCTTGTCTACTTAATTAATGGCTATATCCTTATCCCTAAAGGGAGACAAGGCTCATCCTTGTCTACTTAATTAATGGCTATATCCTTATCCCTAAAGGGAGACAAGGCACATCCTTGTCTACTTAATTAATGGCTATATCCTTATCCCTAAAGGGAGACAAGGCACATCCTTGTCTACTTAATTAATGGCTATATCCTTATCCCTAAAGGGAGACAAGGCACATCCTTGTCTACTTAATTAATGGCTATATCCTTATCCCTAAAGGGAGACAAGGCTCATCCTTGTCTACTTAATTAATGGCTATATCCTTATCCCTAAAGGGAGACAAGGCACATCCTTGTCTACTTAATTAATGGCTATATCCTTATCCCTAAAGGGAGACAAGGCTCATCCTTGTCTACTTAATTAATGGCTATATCCTTATCCCTAAAGGGAGACAAGGCACATCCTTGTCTACTTAATTAATGGCTATATCCTTATCCCTAAAGGGAGACAAGGCACATCCTTGTCTACTTAATTAATGGCTATATCCTTATCCCTAAAGGGAGACAAGGCTCATCCTTGTCTATTTAATTAATGGCTATATCCTTATCCCTAAAGGGAGACAAGGCTCATCCTTGTGTACTTAATTACTTAATTTAAAGGGCACATCCTTATCCCTAAACGGAATATAAGGCATCTAGTATTACGGTAAATTCAATTATATTTTTTTTAATAATTCAGGGAACAACCTTTGTTTTATGAAAAAACACAAATGAAAATGTGTATATATATATATATACCTGCAATTAAACATGAGCATTGCAAAAATTATACTAATTTTAAACATGATACTCAACTTCTCAATGTCAAATCAATGGAATGGCTCCTCAACAGGTTATTAAATAACAGCTTACGTCATAATGATTCATGATGAGCTAACAAACAACAATAATAGAGATACAGATCATTACTTGAAATGGATGTCATGTTTCACATTCAATTCAAATCCTTGTTTTTCAGTTTCCTGTTCCCCTTAGGGAATTCTACCTCCTACTGGGAACAACAGTTGGCTATTTATAGGGCCCAAGGTTATAAGACTTCTCCCAGAGGGATCACCTTATTCTGCCTATGCTCTGGTTCTTCAATGACTTAACCCTTAACCTGCTACATATATATATAATGGACTCTTCTTTCTTTGAATTAAGACCGTTCCATTACTCGCAGGCTGATCTGGGTTTATAATAAACGCAAAGGCTATTTATAGTCGTGCTTAGCGGGTTAAGTGCAATCTGTTATATGTTGCAGCCAATCGTTGTGAAGAATATATGTACATTTAAAAAACAAATGATTTGATATATTAAATTTATATAATTGTTTGGCACATGTTAAGACACTTCGTTTTATATTTAAAGGACATTTTTTCATATAAAATAAAATATTACGAAAATAATATTAATTAATCGACAAAAATGAGCAAGGGTGCAACTTATTTGAAATATAATTTTGTAAAATATTTAAGAAAGCAATGAATGAATGGTGTTTTACAACCATTTAACAGCTTAAGTCATATCGAGTAGAAATGGGGAATGGAGATGAGCACACAATGACAATAATGGAGATGAGCACACAATGACAATAATGGAGATGAGCACACAATGACAATAATGGAGATGAGCACACAATGGCAATAATGGAGATGAGCACACAATGACAATAATGGAGATGAGCACACAATGACAATAATGGAGATGAGCACACAATGACAATAATGGAGATGAGCACACAATGACAATAATGGAGATGAGCACACAATGGCAATAATGGAGATGAGCACACAATGGCAATAATGGAGATGAGCACACAATGACAATAATGGAGATGAGCACACAATGGCAATAATGGAGATGAGCACACAATGGCAATAATGGAGATGAGCACACAATGACAATAATGGAGATGAGCACACAATGGCAATAATGGAGATGAGCACACAATGACAATAATGGAGATGAGCACACAATGACAATAATGGAGATGAGCACACAATGACAATAATGGAGATGAGCACACAATGGCAATAATGGAGATGAGCACACAATGACAATAATGGAGATGAGCACACAATGACAATAATGGAGATGAGCACACAATGACAATAATGGAGATGAGCACACAATGACAATAATGGAGATGAGCACACAATGACAATAATGGAGATGAGCACACAATGACAATAATGGAGATGAGCACACAATGACAATAATGGAGATGAGCACACAATGACAATAATGGAGATGAGCACACAATGACAATAATGGAGATGAGCACACAATGACAATAATGGAGATGAGCACACAATGGCAATAATGGAGATGAGCACACAATGGCAATAATGGAGATGAGCACACAATGACAATAATGGAGATGAGCACACAATGACAATAATGGAGATGAGCACACAATGACAATAATGGAGATGAGCACACAATGACAATAATGGAGATGAGCACACAATGACAATAATGGAGATGAGCACACAATGACAATAATGGAGATGAGCACACAATGACAATAATGGAGATGAAGAGGATTTCTGGAAATGAATATCAAATTCTTGATTCCCATTCTATTCAATACCATAGTATTTATGAAGAAAGAAATGGAAGGAAATATGAACATGAAGTATATAGAGGATCTTAAACGAGTTCCCATTTCATATAAGATTTATGAAACGAGTTAAGAATTATTTTAATTTTAACGAGCCTTTTGGCGAGTTAAAATTAAAAATAATTCATAATGAGTTTCATAAATCTTATATGGAATGGGAACGAGTTTAAGATCCTTTTTATCACATAACATTACAATCAAATCAGTAAAAAATAATTCAGATGGACATAGAACTGCCACAACGTCAGACACACTTTAGCGCCAAAACGTCATAAAATATGTGACGTCGTAACGTCGTGTCTCAAACATAACGTTGCGTATAAAAGAGTTCGTATTTTACCTCTTTACAAAGTAGCAGTTTACGCCAACTTTTTAACAAACCAACAACAATGTTTTGTATAACGTGCATTATATTTATAAGCTGTCACAAATAATAAGTTTATGACTCAGATCTGGGTGAATTTGTAATAAATAAAATAGTTTCAGTTAATAAAATTGCGTAGTGTTACAGGTTTAACTCAACCAATCAAACTCATTCCAGGTTGTATTACACGTGTGTAATACAATAGAATATTAAATGGGTGTTCGTTATGTGATAAAATATTATATGTTGTAACAATAAAAAAGATTCCTCCCATTAGTAGAGAAAGATACCCAGTGCCTTTTTACAAATAACTTGGTAGCTTTCTCCACAAACAGGATGTTACACGATACAAATTTGAATCCCATGTACACTGTATGATCCTCTGATCAGAATTCCTCAATGGTAGTTCCTAGCGTACAATTTTGGAACAAAAAACAACATAACATTTATCTATACACGTACATTTGAATGGTGTTAATAACACGTGTTGGGCCATATAATTATGACTTCATTTGTTTTGTAGTAGAGGCAGACCACTCCATTTTTTCTGGGTAGAACCTTCTGCCATATGCAAGAATTGACACTTTTTCACTTGACAAGTTGAGCTCCCTATACACGCATATATTTAAACTTGTAAAGCAAACATAATATCGTACTTTCAAAACAAATGATAGCCCTACGATATACTTGTAAAGCAAACATAATATAGTACTGTCAAAACGAATGATAGCCCTACGATATGAATAATATGTTCATGAACATTACACATTGTAAGTACGGTATATATTATTTACACAATAGCATAAAACATTAATTCAGTCATTCTTTTAAAAACATAGATCGGTCTCCATGGAGATAAAAACTAGTATTCCAGAATTTAATATGAAAGAAATTTATTACGTCTCCAGCTCAAGTTTCGATAATATTTAAATTCCAGTATATAACCATTAATTCATTTTTCATACACACAGTGAAAACAGGACACATTTGTCTTTGTATGTTAAAGTCATATAAATAAAAGTAAAAAACAAACAATTTATGTAACATACAGGGATCATTTTCTAAACCAAATGATCCTGTACACCACTCAGTGTCCTACTTCATCAGTGTCCTACTTCACTTTAATCTAATATACACCTGTTGCAATTATTCAGTGGTAAATACCAATAAAAAGCATAAAAATGAACCCACACAGGTGTGTCTGTAATATCTCAATATAAACGTTTTATCTTAAATTCAAATACCAGTAAGAAAGATTGATCATAGTTTACAAAATAAAAGACATCCATAATTTTTGGAAAAAATGAAAACAGAATTCAGCATATATGAAAACTTTTGGTTAACCAACTGATTATTTCAAACTTAAAGCTATATTACAGAGCTATGATGTGCGTGCAAATAAAACATTTTGTGTGTAAAAATAGACTTGGCATTTTGTGTGTTAAAATGGACTTTTCATACTTACTGATACTACTGACTAATAATCACCCACCCCCAACTCACAATATCGTAATGATTCTAACAAATATCCGGGTATTTATTCAGAAAAATACGGTACTTATACAATTGTACCTTAGGTGAGGGAAGTATGTCTCCCACATTTCATGGCTATCAATTGTTTCCATTAAATATCCTGACATCTGGGTCCTAGTTTTATTCATCATCACTCTGGCGATTGTAATAAGTCTAGGGTAGGCCTAACTTTTTATTTACTATGTACAGCAAGTGTTTAACAAAGATAATGATTAAAAAATACAAAAAATACATATAGTATAAAATACAATATATAGTATAGCAAAATGCTGGTTCAAGTAACATGAAAGTTTGGCACACTGCCTTGGTAATAATAATAATATACTTTATTTACACAGGGTGATGCATATTAAGTTACGAATGTTCCATGTGACCCTCTATTATATACACATTTACAATACTTAATGGCAATTGGGCAAACATAATGAATAAGAGATTATGCTATATCAGAAGCCAGCCCTACACACTCTTGCATGCAGTCACCACCCATTCCTCTTCTGTCAACACCCCTACTCCTTCACCCCAGGTTATACTGTGCATTTACAACATCTTTACATTTATATAGCTAATATTGTTCTTTTAAGTGAACTAACATGTCAATATTCTACACACTTTTTTAAACATGGCTTTCAAACAGGTGCCTCTGAAGTTCCTCACTGGATATATTCGTCTGCCAATGCAATAGTTGTTTTTGCCACGTTAAGGGAGAACTCTGCATCGCTGCAGTCAAATATATCAGATGGGATGTTTTGTCTAGAAACGCTGTCAGGGTATCTCATACGGGTGTGCTCACCTAATCTGCGTTCCAACAGATTCGCCTGAAAAAGATAAATACATGTAGCGAATAACCAGAGTTTACTACATATAACAGTTCCTTCTCCTAAGAAACATCGCTCTCTATTTTAGACACAGTTTTGTAAGTAAACCATTTAGTGAAATGATTTCATAAACAGCTTGAAATTTTGAATAGCATTAGGAATGCCCTGTTTAAAGTTTATAAGTTGCTTTGAAAACGAATTAACCAAGTTTTTAGTCTTAGAAAGAAAAGTTTGGATGCTCTTTGGCTGTTATTTACGGAGCCCCGCAGCATTGACTGCAACAACACTCAATATGTCTTTATAAGACAAACCTATATTGAATTCAATAAGTTCTTTCATGTCCACCATGACTTAGCATACCAGTATAACTGTACTCGTATCTACGACGGCCCATTTGACTAACTTTTATTTCACTTCATAATTCCGAATTATGTAAATTCCGAATTATGTAAATCTTTTAAATATTGGGTATTGTACATTGGAAACCCCAGGGGTTGTGGGTTCAAATCTCACAGGAGGCATATTTTTTCTTATTATGCCCCCCGAATATAGTAGTCGCACTGTCAGACAGTCCGTCCGTCCGTCAGTGCGTCCGTCCGTACTAGCTTGTTTTGTATTTGAGACCTGTACCTTCAAAAAACATTAAACTGTACTCAAGGGCTGACGCGTCGCCATCGCCGCCACCGCCGATGCCGGAAAAGTGATTTAAAGGAAAACATTTCACGACGTACGGACGGACACTGGTCACCCTTTGTATCTCACTCCCAGCAATCAACGGCGGGGGCAAAATAATTATCAATTTACTAATATAGTAATTATAATAGTTAACCAGACAGAATAAAACCCAAAACTGGAGCCTCGAATTAAAAGTACTCATAATTCATTTTACGCATATGTAGTCACGATTATTTTAAGAACCCTTGAATGATCTATACTTTTAATCGAAAAATATACCTCAATATGTGACCTGGACACCTGGATAGTTTTGGTAAACGGTTTTGTAGTGTACTTTTGCCGTTATTTGCGGGTTAGTTTCTTTAATACTATGATCTTTGTAATTATGTCACTATCTTTCTGTCGCACGCTCTACTACATCTGTCGCACACTCTACTACAGCATACGAACGCTCTAGCTACAGTGTGCGAACACTCTACTACAGTGTGGGAACGCTCTACTACAGTGTGCGACCGCTCTACTACAGTGTGCTAATGTGCTAATGCTCTACACGCTCTACTACAGTGTTCGCAAAAATTGCCAAAAAGAAAAGCACCACCATTTTAAATGGACAAATTATGCACAACTAAATCCAAAGCTGTTTTTTGTAAACGTAGAAAAAACACCCATTACCAATGTTTGAAATGTCTCCAGAAATTACAAAAATAACAATTAACAAAAAAAATATTAAATTATAAAAGTGGTGCGTTTCTTTTGGCTTTCAGTATATTACAGGTGGAAACAAAAACTTTTTTTTGATAACATTGTGTAGATATATTTAATCAAACATTTATATGTCCAAACAGAACCTAATGCGTCCTTAATTCTACTACAGTGTTCGCACACTGTAGCTTGAGCATTATCTTTTCTGCATGTCACCTGCGGAGCTCCGTAGGTATTTTGTGAGAAATGGACTAAATGAACAAAGTATACGTCAAAGTAGGTGAAGGTCATTCATACTGACACACTTTTGGTAGGAACATACTGCTGTCATGTAGATGTGAGTGTTTTAAAAGCTTCACTGCTTTTGCTGTCTGATCAATCATTACTATTGATTATAAGAAGAATATAAAGCAAATTGCTTTTTGTATATTACTAACTGTGGAATATATTGTAACAATACTATATTTAAAACTATTATAGAATAAGAAATGAAAATTCTAAATATTTTTAACTATATGCCGACTCAAGCTGAACCAGTTAGGCAATTTGCTCAAAAAGGGATGGATGGCGGATAAGAGCCTATGAAATTGCAGGCAAACACGGAATTTTGGTGAGCTAATTAATATGCCTGCCAGATCTAATCAAATTTCGGTCACATGGTAAACTGTAAACAAAGCATATGTTACCTGCTGCATGAGATCGTCAGAAAGATCACTAGCGATCCCCATCAGAGAGTGACTCTTTAAAGGAACACTGTTTGCATCCTTTATAAACCACGCCGCCTTCAGAGCTTTCTCACAAGCCTGAAAAACAAGTTGGGGTTTAGGTTTCAATGCACATTATGATAATAAAAGTTAAAACAAATGTTGGTACAGACTGTGCATCATGTTGGTACAGACTGTGCATTATGTTGGTACAGACTGTGCATCATGTTGGTACAGACTGTGCATCATGTTGGTACAGACTGTGCACCATGTTGGTACAGATTGTGCAACATGTTGGTACAGACTGTGCATCATGTTGGTACAGACTGTGCATCATGTTGGTACAGATTGTGCACCATGTTGGTACAGACTGTGCATCATGTTGGTACAGACTGTGCTTCATGTTGGTACAGATTGTGCACCATGTTGGTACATACTGTGCACCATGATGGTACAGACTGTGCATCATGTTGGTACAGATATTGCACCATGTTGGTACAGATTGTGCACCATGTTGGTACAGATTGTGCACCATGTTGGTACAGACTGTGCACCATGTTGGTACAGATTGTGCATCATGTTGGTACAGATTGTGCACCATGTTGGCACAGATTGTGCACCATGTTGGTACAGACTGTGCACCATGTTGGTACTGTGCATCATGTTGGTACAGACTGTGCACCATGTTGGCACAGATTGTGCACCATGTTGGTACAGACTGTGCACCATGTTGGTACTGTGCATCATGTTGGTACAGACTGTGCACCATGTTGTTACAGACTGTGCACCATGTTGGTATACAGACGGTGCACCATGTTGGTACAGATTGTGCACCATGTTGGTACAGATTGTGCATCATGTTCTTATCAAATGTAAACAATTTGGATTAACTTTTTAAAAGCTGGCGAAGTATGTAAAATTTAGCATTTTTTGCAATGTTTTGGGAGGAGGGGTTTGGAAAAGACAACTGGGATAAAAGATGTACAGAAAATGATTGTTGGTCCTATCATTTGGTATGAACACATGAGTAATTTTTTGGCACCAGCCGTTGGCCTCGCAGGAGGTGTGTCTGTGTAAGCCTATCAAAACTCGAGTTGAAAGCCATACAGAAATTATGAAAGCCTACAGTGTTTATTAAACTGAATGCTGATTGGCTAAATTTGTCTGACAAGGCCAAAGGAAACTAGTAGATTTGTTTATAGAGTGTAGTTGTTGATAAATTGTATATCGTTAGTTGATTTGTTACACTGTACTTCAATCGTGACAGGAAACGATGAAGAAAGGAATAGAAATGCTGAAATTGCAAATAACTTATTCCGTTTTCTTGCAAAGTGCGTTAATTTTACATGTTAACTGGTAATGAAACCCTATTAAAAATTACATATCGCCTTGATTTCCTAGTCACATGATTTTTCAAGGTGCCCGGATCTTCTTCTCTGAACCCACAAGGGCATCTGCATGTAGCATCATATAGTGGTCCTTTACCAAGCTGTACAAATGGTGACCCTGGGGTCAGAATAAGCCCCTCACCGAGGGTCAAAAGTTTTGCATAGAAATATAAGGAAATACTTTAAAAATCTTCTTTTTTGAAACCACATGGTTAGAGCTTTGATATTTTGTATGTAACATCATCTAACAGAGTACATCAATTCAGGCCCTCGTGGGCCTGCCTCTTTAGTTTAACAATTGGCCTTGCGCAATGGAATGCACTAACTTGTTTTGTTCAAATTCCACACACTGGTACTGCCATGCCAATTTTTATCCGAATACCAACAGAAAACGTTACATTGCTCTACTCTCTACATTACATTCCGCTATTAAAATTATTTCACTTCATGACCATCAATCACTTATACATTGTGCTTCCACAAACGCGCCGAACATCTTTTTTAAAGATATTTCTTGTTAAATGCATGATCCAATTATGGTGTGATTTATTTTTGCTCAGGGATTCAGGATGATGTTTTGTCATGGGTTTGATTATTGAAGAATGTATGTTAAACTGTGGAATGCCCCCTAAAAGTCAAATAAAACAAAAACAAGAGGTCCAAATGGACCTGAATTGCTCACCTGAGAATTTTTGCAAAGAGGAAAAAGTAGTTAACAAGTGCAATTGATTATTAGATTGAAAACTTTGCACAACATAAGGTAAAGTTACAAAACGCGGTTCTGCGGATTTACAGAGAATGTTTGTATGGAAATGTATGGATAGGAAACCCCGGGGGCACAGCCAATTTTTACCCTAGGAACTTCATTTGTACAACTTTTATAGTATAAAGTATGCGATCATATATAAACAAAAACTGTTGAATACTATTCAGTGGTTCATAAGAAGATTTTTTAAGGTTCTGACCATATATGGGAATGGCGGCCATCTTGGATGTCGCATTGACCTAATTTGTAAAAATTTGGAAGGCACTGACCTCAGTATCGTTCACGTGAAATTTGGTCCATGTGAAATTTGGCAAAATTGGTCAAGCAGTTTCTGAGGAGATGTCGTTTACAAATGCCCTATATAAGTCTATGTAAAACATGAAAAATCTCCATTTGGAACCCCGGGGCACAGCCATTTTTGAACCTAGGAACTTTGTTTGTACATTTTTTGTAGTCTAGGAGCTGGCGATCGTTTATAAATAAAAAAACTGTCAAAATCTGTTCAGTGGTTCTTGAGAAGAAGGTGTTTTAAGATTCTGAACATATATGGTAATTTGTACAGTTTTGGAAGGCATTTACCTCAGTATCGTCCATGTGAAATTTGGTCAAAATTGGTCAAGTAGTTTCTGAGGAAATGTCGTTTATAAGTCTATGTAAAACATGTAAAATCTCCATAAACAAACTTTGGAACTCCGGGGCACAGCCATTTTTGACCCTAGGAACTTATTTTGTATAACATTTATAAATAAAAACTGTCAAAATTTGTTCAGCGGTTCTTGAGAAGAAGATTTGTTAAGGTTTGGACTATAATTTATATGGTAATGGCGGCCATCTTTGATGTTGTATTGACCTAACTTGTAAACCTTTGGAAGGCATTGACCATAGTATCGTTCACATGAAATATGGTCAAAATTGGTCAAGCGGTTTCTGAGGAGATGTCATTTACAAATGCCCTATATAAGTTTATGTAAAACATGTAAAAGCTCCATAGTAACAAACTTTGGAACCCCAGGGCACAGCCATTTTTGAACCTAGGAAAGTGTTTGTATAAATTTTGTAGTCTAGGAGTTGGCGATCATTTATAAACAAATTTTCAAATCTGTTCAGTGGTTCTTGAGAAGTAGATTTTTTAAGGTTTTGACCATATAGGGTAATGGCGGCCATCTTGGATGTCGCATTGACCTAATTGGTAAAACTTTGAAATAATTTTATTTCAGTATCATCCACGTGAAATTTGGTCGAAATTGTCCATGGAGAAGTTGTTTAACCAAGAGCTAACGGACGGATGGATGGACGACGGAAAAAAAGCGGTCACAATAGCTCACTTTGAGCCTTCGGCTCAGGTGAGCTAAAAATAAGCCCATGGGATACGGATGCCCTGCTCCAGTGCTGTCAAATTCATTAAAGTGTAAGTCATGGAAATTCTCATTGACCTTTTATAAGTGGAAATATTTTGCTGTCATGAAGATATAAGATGGCATGTAGTTTGAAAGTAATATGGCTGTTATTGTGTGAGAAACCTGAACTACATTAACAATGAAACATCGATCAAGGTCATTCACAATTCACAATGACTTACTTATTGCTTGAACATGTGGTGTCATATAGATGAAAGTTTGAGAGCTGAAGGTCAGTTAATGTGTGCAATTATCATGTGATTTTAAAAGACGTAAATCTGCAAAGTTAAATTCTATGATTACCATTGCAAAAATACAGATTGAGCAATGAAATATGGTGTAACAATGTTAATGTATTGGGATGAGTAATCTGAGTTAAACATTTCTATCATCTGGTGACAAATGTAGTAAAATAAGTTACATGTTTGTACCTCCTGATAAGTGCAGTAAGACGAGTTACAGATTTGTATCACCTGATAAGTGCAGTAATACAAGTTAAATGTTTGTATCACCTGATAAGTGCAGTAATACAAGTTAAATGTTTGTATCACCTGATAAGTGCATTAATACAAGTTAAATGTTTGTATCACCTGATAAGTGCAGTAATACAAGTTAAATTGTGTATCTCCTTATATGTGCAGTAATACGAGTTAAATGTTTGTATCTCCTGGTAAGTGCAGTTATACGAGATAAATGTTTGTATCACAATAGGAGATAAGTGTTTCATTTGGATGTTGTGGTTTCTATAGGATCATTGTTCACGTGTTTGTATCACCTATTGACAAGTTGGCAATATGAGCTATATATTATGTTTGTTTCACCTGACAACAAGTAATACTATCAGTCATATACAGATTGTCCAATGAAATATGGCATTACAATGTAAATTCATTGGAATGCTGTAAATGAGTTAAATATTTGTATCATCTGACGACAAGTGTTGTAATACTGGTTAACTGTCTCACCTGATGACAAGTGTTGTAATACTAGTTAACTGTCTCACCTGATGACAAGTGTTGTAATACTAGTTAACTGTCTCACCTGATGACAAGTGGTGTAATACTAGTTAACTGTCTCACCTGATGACAAGTGTTGTAATACTAGTTAACTGTCTCACCTGATGCCAAGTGTTGTAATACTAGTTAACTGTCTCACCTGATGACAAGTGGTGTAATACTAGTTAACTGTCTCACCTGATGACAAGTGTTGCAATACTAGTTAACTGTCTCACCTGATGACAAGTGGTGCAATACTAGTTAAGTGTCTCACCTGATGACAAGTGTTGCAATACTAGTTAACTGTCTCACCTGATGACAAGTGTTGCAATACTAGTTAACTGTCTCACCTGATGACAAGTGGTGTAAAACTAGTTAACTGTCTCACCTGATGACAAGTGGTGTAATACTAGTTAACTGTCTCACCTGATGACAAGTGGTGTAATACTAGTTAAGTGTCTCTCCTGATGACAAGTGTTGTAATACTAGTTAACTGTCTCACCTGATGACAAGTGGTGTAATACTAGTTAACTGTCTCACCTGATGACAAGTGGTGTAATACTAGTTAACTGTCTCACCTGATGACAAGTGGTGTAATACTAGTTAACTGTCTCACCTGATGACAAGTGGTGTAAAACTAGTTAACTGTCTCACCTGATGACAAGTGGTGTAATACTAGTTAACTGTCTCACCTGATGACAAGTGGTGTAATACTAGTTAACTGTCTCACCTGATGACAAGTGGTGTAATACTAGTTAACTGTCTCACCTGATGACAAGTGGTGTAATACTAGTTAACTGTCTCACCTGATGACAAGTGGTGTAATACTAGTTAACTGTCTCACCTGATGACAAGTGGTGTAATACTAGTTAACTGTCTCACCTGATGACAAGTGTTGTAATACTAGTTAACTGTCTCACCTGATGACAAGTGGTGTAATACTAGTTAACTGTCTCACCTGATGACAAGTGGTGTAATACTAGTTAACTGTCTCACCTGATGACAAGTGGTGTAATACTAGTTAACTGTCTCACCTGATGACAAGTGGTGTAATACTAGTTAACTGTCTCACCTGATGACAAGTGGTTGTAATACTAGTTAACTGTCTCACCTGATGACAAGTGGTGTAATACTAGTTAACTGTCTCACCTGATGACAAGTGGTGTAATACTAGTTAACTGTCTCACCTGATGACAAGTGGTGTAATACTAGTTAACTGTCTCACCTGATGACAAGTGGTGTAATACTAGTTAACTGTCTCACCTGATGACAAGTGTTGTAATACTAGTTAACTGTCTCACCTGATGACAAGTGGTTGTAATACTAGTTAACTGTCTCACCTGATGACAAGTGGTGTAATACTAGTTAACTGTCTCACCTGATGACAAGTGGTGTAATACTAGTTAACTGTCTCACATCGATGACAAGTGGTGTAATACTAGTTAACTGTCTCAACTGATGACAACGTGGTGTAATACTAGTTAACTCGTCATCAC